>ML334630.1:0-13998 GCA_005239505.1 Nicotiana paniculata
AGTTCAACTAATAGGTATTACAACTTAATCAAGAAGTATACCTTTCAGAGAAGAAAAATAAAAGTGAAAGGACTTATCTTGAGGAATATGCTGACTTCGATTATCATGACATGCACTTTGGACTTGATCCCGATCCGTCTAAACCGTCTAATTCTCAAAATCCATTGTAAACTTCAATTCGAAACTGGGTTATTTGTCTTAACCATGCTTGTGCCGGGATATATGAAGGCCTAAATCGATCAACGATGCCCTTTGTAGTTTTTCACCAATTGACCTCTCTCATTTGTCTTTCTCTCAACNCAATTGAATTACAACTTTTAGAACCATTTTGACGGAAAAACTGTCGAAAAATAAAATAAAATCATGCCCCAGTTTCTTTGAATATTGGAGAATGTGGATTTTTTTTTTAGTGTGACCGAACCCTAGGGTGAGGCTGACTATCTATCATTTTGGAATCAGTTCAGACGTAGTTCAATTAACATGAACTTGTTTTGATGATTTTTTTTTTGACTTTTTTTTTTATTAAGCACAATGGTTCCAAAAGAGGGAAAAACAAAGAAATAATATAAACAAGGCTTCAAAGGGCTAACTAGGATTGACCAGTGTTTGGGTAGCGAGAATGATAGCCTTTCGTCATCCCAACCTAAGAATGCTAAGTATAAAATTACCCTAACAGAATCATGTCAGACATAATATCTCTTGATCGCATCCGCGTTAACAGATATATCAATCACCTGTCCTTCTATATTTGTCAAGTGTAGAGCTCTTTTTGACAATACTTTCTTGACGAGGTAAGGACCTTGCCAATTCGAGGCGAATTTTCCTTTTGCTTCTTCTTGGTGCGGAAAAATACATTTCAAAACAAGTTGTCCTACCTTAAACTGTCTTGAGCGCACTTTCTTATTGTAAGCGCGTGCCATTATTTGTTGGTATAATTGACCAAAGCAAACTTCCATCAAACGCTTTTCATCAATTAAACTCAACTGTTCTAGTTGGGATTTGACCCATTCGGTGTCCTCAATTCCTGCTTCAACAATGATTCAGAGAGAGGGAATCTCAACTTCTTGATTCATTATTTTGAGATTAGACAGATTTTTAAGATCTGGGCATGAATTCCGCAGGCATGTCATGTTTTTTAAAGCCAGCATTAATGAAACTGAAAATGATAAGAAATTAACAAAAATTAGGAAAAGGAAAAGATAGAATTTTACTAAGAAAATGGAACTTCGTTTCATTGAATTTGAAAGGGTAGAAGGGATAACGTCAAAGCAAAGCAATTAAACTAAAATATCTTGATTACAACCATTAAAATAATCCAAATACAGAAAAAGCAACAAAACAGACTACCAAGGCTCCTTCCTTATGTGAAGAGGAGTTGCTTCCCAGTTGTTGAGCGAGTTATCTGGACTAATGAGCTGAACACTTGCATGGTTGGGGATTTCACCAACTTGAACCATATTTATCTCATAGAACATCTCTTTGAGACCCTAGCAAACTTCATCATTGTCATCCTGTATGGATCCTTCCTCTTGCTTTTTTCGATTTCCGAAACTGCCTGACCCGCTTTGAATTGCTTGCACGATTGCCTTAAGGGCTGCCTGACTCACAATTTTGCCCGACTTCATGCCATTCTCAACTATTTCACCAATCTTAATCGCCTCAGTGAAAGTTTTACCAATAGCGGCCAACATGTTATGGAGGTAATCAGGATCCTGAGCTTGGAGAAAATAATCAATCATTTCTGCCTCTTTCATTGGTGGTTTGACCCTAACGGCCTGCTCTCGCCACTTGATTGCATATTCTCCAAAGATTTCTGTTGATTTCTTCTTTATTTTGACAAGAGAGGATCAGAACTATATCAATATTGTACAGAAACTGTACGACAAATCTTGAGCCATGTCGTTCCAAACGTGCCAGCGAGAGATGTCTTGATCTATGAACCACTCTGATGCAATTCCTGTCAAACTTTCCCCAAAATAATCCATAAGTAATTTTTCTTTGCCTCATTATCCCCTTAATCGGTTACAATACCTCTTCAAATGGACAACGGGATCACCATGCCCACCATACTTGTCAAACTTGGGGGTCTTGAAACCGTGTGGAAAATGGACATCGGGGAACATGCATAGATCATTAAATGAAGCACTCTTATGGCCTCCCAAACCCTGTATGTTTTTCATGGTTCTTTCCAAGATCTTCATTTTTTTGGTCATTTCCCCTTGTTCCATATTCTTGTCGGGCTTTTCGATCTCAACTTGGAACATGTTCTGAGGAGTATGCTTATATGAATATGGAATCTTGAAAGTCGGTTCTGGAGAGTAATGTTGGGCATCATGAAAATTCAGTTGTGGATGACTTTTGAGCAAGAGTCGGTTGAGGAACGGCGAAAGTAGGGACAATGGGTACAATAGGTGGATCATTTCTGAGGGGTACAGTTGGAGGACGTGTAATAGAGGTACTGGGGATAGTGGGAAGGTTAATGCTCGGACTGAATCCAGTTTGGTACAATAGGTTACTTTTTAGGGATATGGGCACTTGATTTGGAACTGACACATTATGAAGATTATCCGAAGACCCTATGGATAGTGGGGACAGTGCTTGTCCATTCACCCAAGCTTGGTACATCTCTGTTAATTGTTGTTTCAGCACTCATACTTCTTCAACCAGTCTTGTACCTTGTTCGACTAATTGTTTATGGACATCATCATTATCCGACTCATTCTCACTGTTGTTTGCCATTATACTTTTTCTTTTTGATATCGTGTTGTAAGGGTGAGTTGCCAGTTTAAACCACAAATCAACCACCTCAGTTTAACTTTATCTTTATAGATGACAAACAACAGACGTGTTAGAGTTAGGCTTTTTGCAAATATTAATCGCACATTGTATGTCGTGCACTTAATGCCATTTTTATTTAAAAGAAAATATTTTTGAATTTTTGAAAACTTGGGGCCGGACCAGATGAAGGTTGCCTACGTATCTCACATCCAGTGAGAATCAGACCCGCGTTGTTCGTACATGTTTCAGGAATAGGATGAGACTTTTTTTGAAAAATTCAGGCTTATTTTGTAATAATTGTTTTGGGGTAAATACTGAGATTTTTTGAAAACCGGGTAAATTTTCTCTCTCTCATATTTTATTCCTTCTGGTTTTCCCTCAATATTTTTTTTATTATTTAGAAACTGGTCAACATGCACAAACCGAATCAAACATAATGCACAAGTAGAACATAAGATGCATCAGGATGGTCTTTTTATTTCGGGTACACCTGTCCTAGACGGACCCAACCCCTGTGTTGAGTCCCCTAAGTCAAAATGCACATGATGCAGATAATCGTTCCTACTAGGGATCCGACATGAGGTTTTGTCATTCTAGGGTTACACCCTAGGTTTTTATTTCTAGACCTTGGCTACCCGAGCGGACAACTCGAGTCGGGGTGGGAGCGACACCGGTAGCACGAAAGGCTATCCGGCCTAGTGGCTAGTCCATCCCCGTATTTCTTACTTGGTATGACCTCTAACATAAAGGCGGACCATGCGAACGTGTGCTCCAATTTTTAGAAGACTCAGAAAGGAGGCGTAAGAAGGCAGTTTAAATACAGTTCAAATAAATATCAAAGCGGTAAATAAATAACATTTATCACATTGAGCGCACAAAATAAAGTAATATCACAATTAATAAAGCCAAGTGAAATCACATTAACAAGCTCGAATTTTTAAACCATGAACCATAGATTCTAGGTTCTAATTTTTCCAGCGGAGTCGCCAGAGCTGTCACACCTCCTTTTTCACCCGTAAGAGTAATAGGAGAGTTTTTTCACTTTAAGTGACATTATTCGATTTGGGATTATTTATTTAATTTTAGAGTCGCCACTCGAAATTATTTATTTACGGTGTTCCGAGTCACCATTTATTTTTAAATCCCAAACCGAGGAAGATTGACTCTGTTTTAAAAGTCTACGAAACCAGAAGACCGGGTAAGGAATTCTGCTAACCCAGGAGAAGGTGTTAGGCATTCCCGAGTTCCATAGTTTTAGCACGGTCGCTTTAATCATACCTGACTTAATTAAATTGTTTAATTATGTATTTTAGAACCTATGTGTATTTTATCTATTACCTCTTTTAAATTACTTGATTATTCGTGATTATGAAATTATCTTGAAACGAGTCACGCGTACGTGTACACATTTTATTTAATGCTCTAAAATCATGTCACGCGTACGTGTACATGATTAATAGCCCTTAATTATTATTAAATTATTTGGCCAAAGTCACGCGAACGTGTACCTTGATTTTATTTTAAAAATCGACGCTTAAATCATGTCACGCATACGTGTACACAATTTATCACGCTCCCATTATTTAAGGAAAATTTAGCCAAAGTCGTGCGAACGCGTACTTAGGTCTTAATTCCCGAACCCATAATTATGCAACGTGTACGTCTAAAATCCTAAAGTTTTCCTACATGAGTGTGGTCGGCTTAGCATGCTCCTAGCGAGTAAGTAATAAAGTAATAAGTATTACGCTACTAATTTCATATCAGTTCAATCCAATCCCCTCATCAACAAACAATTCCTTGTTTTGAAATTTTCCATTAGTACGTGGCTTCATGTCGAATATCAAACCACAATAGATTCGGCATATGACTAACAATCAAGCAACATCACAGATGAAACCAATTGGTTTAAATAAATACCAAACTCAAACGATGGATAATTACAGCAAAATAGGGAACAAAAGGTTGGATTGACCCTTTCATAAACTTGAAACTTATAAAGGAACTAAATACAATTCTTCGAGTTTAAACTCAAATAAACAAGTAGACATATTCATAAAAATTGCAAACAACCATTGCAAAACCAAATCACGTTCTTTTTACCAATCCCGGAAATAGCATTTTCAAACAAATAGAGAATCAAACAATCTAAAAAGAACAATTAAAACATGTCTCTAATCATATAAAGATCAAAACTATTAGATTAAAATAAGAAGGGAAGAATTGGACCTGAAATTGCTTTCCAATATATTCAAATCTCCAAAAATTACACGGGAAGATCACAGCTATGAACCAACCCGAAATAAAAGTCAAACTCGATTCAAAACCACGAACCGCAACTCTGTACCTCCACAGACAGTGATGAACTCAAACCAACCTCATCTTGGACTCCAGTTTTGAAACGAAAGTCAGGATTAAAATGAAGAAGCATAATATTTCATTTTTATTTTTTTTATTTTTTTTGTATGCATTTTTCCTAATTCTTTTTCCCCACTGTTTTGTTTCTTACTGTATCATACCCTCCCCTACGTCTGTGTGTGCGTTGTGGACAGTGTGTTCGAAAGGGACTAAGGGTGCTAGGCGTTACTGTGCGACTCATTTTTCGACGAGCTCGCCGGACAGGAAATGGGAAAAAATGACTGGTCTTGGTGAAGCAGGGGTGGAGCGTTGGTGGGTGAGTTGAAGGGGTGGCCGGCGGCTACTGGTTTAGAAGCGGCGGTGATGGTTGGAGGAGGAAGTGTTGGTGCGACTGGAGGAGGGGAGTCCGGCGGCGATTGTGAGTAGTTTTTTTTTTGGTTCATGTGAGTGTAGGTTCTAAAGATGTACTTGTGGATTTTTCACTAAAGGTGGTGAAGGATGGTTGTGCGATGCGGCTGGAGCTGGCTTAGGCGGAAGATGGGAGGTTTAGTGGTGGGTGATTTCGGCGGGTCTGAGAGCGTGGATGGACGGCGGCAGAGGCGAGTGGCGGAAGGGTGCTAGCTGCTGGTGAAGAGAGAGATCCATGAAAAATGGGCCTCATTTTGTGATTTTGAAGAAGGAGTTTTATCATGTGTATGTGTGTCTGCAGTTTTTTGGACGTGGGGGGTCATGGGTGGTGAGTTAGGATTTGTGGGGGTGAGGCATGAGTGAAATGGGGAAGTGGGGAAGGTGGGTGTTGTTGTTGTTATTATTATTATTATTATTATTATTATTATTATTATTATTATTATATATATATATATATATATATATATATATATTACTTTTAGATTTAAAGAAAACTATATAAATAAAAAAATCTAATATTTACACTATAGTTTAAATTATACTAAGAAAAATATTGTTATAACTTACATTTAAATTGGAAGGCTAAATTTACCCATATATATATAAATCTCCTTCTATTTAAACATATGAACAAGTCTTATATTCTAAGATTTTGAATATTTTTGTAGTTTTTAATTTTCTTAATAAAACCTATGAAGAGTAAGATAAAATTTTTAAGTATTAAGATTAGACCTAAAAAAAAATATCTATACCAAAAATAGAATAGAATTTGGGTGTGGTCAAAAATTAGTTATTCACAGGTTCCATCAAAACAAGATAACAAATTAGTTATTCATAATAGTATGTAAAACTACAATACTAAAAGTCATAACCAACAACGAAAAATAGGAAGAGGAAGGAAAAACGCGTAGAAGAATTCCCCGTCTTGCTCCTATTGTGTCTCTGCCTCCTTAGGTCGAATTTGTGTCAAAAGTATGTTCAACCTCCTCAAAATACCGTTTTTCCATGTGTATATACCAAGTAGGGTCGGGCCCAAACAATTATACCTTCTCCTACGCGAAAAAGGACAGTTTTTTAGGTCTGGAGTAGCGCGGCCGCGCTAAGACCACGGTAATGGCCGCGCACATCGAAAAGTTTCAGCCCCATTTGCGCATCAGGTCCACAGTCGCGGTTTCGACCGCATTTTTCACCCTGTTCCGTTTGAAATTTGGAAAAACGTAAAACATGAAAGTTGTATCACATTGAGTTAGATTTTCAACCATATATTACATAGACAAATGGAGTTCAGATAAAAGAGTTATGTCTATTTTACTAGATAATTCGCAATATGCCTCCTCGAGTGTTTGTTTGTTCTTAACTATCAAATTTGACCCCCGAACACGATCTCGACTTAATTCCTTGGGCTTTTACTCAGACTTCAAAGCTCCAAATCACTTGAATTCATTCCATAATATCTATATAGCTTGGAATCACTCCTACAAGGCATAAAACACACAATTAGTGCAAAACACTAGCGATTAAAGCTCCAACTCAATTAAAGTGCAGTAAACTAGAGTATAATAAGCGACTAAAATACACAATTATAGTCTATTATCACGGGCTCACATATGCATGAACTATCACGAATCAATGATAAATGTACAAAATTAACTATTACCGAGACTGAGACATGATATGATATGCTATGACAGGACTAAGTATATAACATCAGTAAAATACATGAGATGACAACAATATGTGACCACTCGGGTCTCAACAACGTCGGTGTGAAGCCTTAACATAGTACTTAGCATGATTTCTAATATGGTCACCTTAACCACGTTGATAGAAGCACATATATCAATTTACAATAACTACTAAACGGTGCCATGGGTGAACCAGGCCAAAATCACACGGTGCACACCCGCACGCCCGTCACTTGGCATGTGCGTCACCTTAATTATAATCATATAGATATAGTTCGAGGTTTCGACCCCTTAGAACCAAGTTTGGATACGTTACTTACATCAAACCGGCTAAAATCCTAGCCTACAATGCTCTTGCCTCTAGACTCGGCCTTCAATTGCTCCAAATCTAACCAAAATCAGATTTACATCATCAATATATCCTAAGGAACAAAGCCCATTCGAAAATTATCAAAATTAACCAAAAATCCCGAAATTTGGCCAAACCCGACTCCCAGACCCACGTCTCGGAATTCGATAAAAATCACAAGATTAAAATCCTTATTCACTCACGAGTCTAACCATATCAAATTCATCGAAATCCGACCTCAAAGGCCCATTCAAATCCACAAAAGAACTTCTCAAATTTTCCTCCATTTTTCACCCAATTTCCACCTCAAATCACAAATTAAATGATGAAATTAAAGACTAATTCATGGAATTGAGCCAATTATGAGTGAAGAATACTTACCCCAATAACTCTACTGAAAATCTCCTCAAATTTCACCTTCTCCCGAGCTCTCTAATGATTTTTGAAGTTTTGGACTTAAACCCTCGTGTTTTGAATATAAGTTGTTTGCCCAGATTTTCCTTCTACACGAACGCGATGGTCCTCTCGCGTTCGCGTAGGCCAAGCTCGACTGCCTCCCAAAATACTCATCGCGAATTCGGCCAATGCTTCGCGAACGCGAATCTTTATAACTCTCAAGCCTTCGCGAACGCGTTCCATACCTCACGAATGCATAGCCAAATGGCCTGGGGTCCCCAGCTGCCAACTCCTCTTCACGAATGTGGGCCCTAGAGCGCGAACGCGTTGAACACTTCACCCAAGCCTCCGCGTTCGTCCTCCTCTTCACGAACGCATAGAACAAAATCCTCAGCTCCCCCATTTACTCTTCATGAACGCGGCACTCCACCCACGAACGCGATGAACAAAATTCCTCTGCAACAACACCAGAAAATCTGCAAAGTTTAAAGCCAAGAATTGGTCCGATAACACCCCCGAAACTCACCCGAGGCCCTGGGGACCTCAACCAAACACGCCAACACATCCCATAACCTTATTCAAACTTAGTCGAGCATTCGAACCATTCAAAACAACGCCAAAATGCTAAATCAACCTCGGATTCAAGCCTAAGAACTTAGAAACTTCCAAATTTCGTCAATGATGCTGAAACCACTCAAAACACGTCTGATTGACCTAAAAATTTGCACACACATCCCGAATGACATTGCGAACCTGTTCTAACTTCCGAAACTCCATTCCGACCCCGATAGCTAATTTTTCATTGCCGACCGGAAATTGTCAAAAACTCAATATCGCCAATTCAAGCCTAATTCTACTTTGGACCTCAAAATAACGTTCTGATCACACTCCTATGTCATAAATCACCTAACGAAGCTATCCGAGCTATAAAATTCACATTCCGGGGTCGTTTACCTAATAATCAACTTCCGGTTGACTTTTCTAACCATAAGGCCAACTTAAGAGACTAAGTGCCTCATTCCTCACCACGATCACTCCGAACCCGAACCAACCGACCCAACCGACCCAACACAACATAATTAGGCTAAGCAACAATTGATAAAGCAGAAATCGGGAAAAATGGGACTAAACTCACGAAACGACCGGCCGGATCGTTACAGTAAATAATTTGTGCTTAATGAGTATAAAGTGAGATTTCCCCAAAAAAATTTTGTCCTGCTTAAAACCAGCTTCTTAGTTAGCTAAATATTAAATATATAACATGGTTCACTAAAAGCAAACCAATATCAAAATTGGATTGAACACGTACCTTCCTCCTTGAAAGGGGTGACACTCGATAAAAATAAAATACTTTTCTATTCATTTAAATCAATTTTCTATGGCCAGAAAGGAAAAAAAACAATTCCTATGATATCAACTTATTTTATAATTCTATCTTTTTTTTATGCTATGTGTTAGTAGGCGAATGAAGTCTTGTCTCCAAGCAAAGAAAAATTTATCTCTTCTATCTAAGCTTATTCTATAAAAAATCATTATAAATTCACCAATATACCGCGCACTTTTTGAACTAATATTGAAGAAGAATAACCAGAGTGTGCACTCGTAAAATTTATTGTTCCAATATATATATATATATATACACCTAAATTCTTCATCTTGATTTTTAATGCATGTCACTATGTGTTTCTTTTGTTAACAAATTTAATAATCGAGGTGATATTTTGTGGACCAAGATAAGTATGCTATTGAGTAATTTAATAACCGAGCTTCAAGATTATGGCAAAGACTCCCATAAAGACGGACAGTCAAGTCACACATCATACAACATTCATACAAGATTATGGCTAATGAAGACATCCGAAGAACACCATCCCCGCCCACTGTTTCAGAAAATATTGATATTCGCTCCATAATTGCCGGTCTGTAATGCTTTTAAACTCTAATATTTATCATTACATCTTTTTCTTACATATTTTACCCTTACTAACTTCTATGAACCCTAATATAATTGTATAGGTGTGGGCAAACAAGGATGCCGAAACACTGTCAAAAGATTGAGGTACAATCCAAACCTTCTTCACTATTATGTTTTCTCTCCAAATCAGAACTTATAACGTCAATATTCTTGGATAATATAATTTTTTCTGAAGCACTTTCACTGTTGTAATTTTTTCACAATTAATACTAAATATGTCGCTGATATGGAGTACAAGAATTTTTAGTTATTGATATTTTTTCTGAACAAAATTCAAGAACAATGTCTTTAAATATTCTAGAATATTATAGTTTCCCACCCCCCCTAATCAATAACTAAGGAGCAAAAGATCCTAATTAACTTGCAAAAATACGAAAATTCAATGCTACTATGATTTTATCGCAAATTAAATCAATAAATATTTTTTTCCAAAAATCATAACTAGATCTGTTATTATTTTGAAATACTATAACTATACCTATTAAATAATTATTCACTTCTATTAAGTGTCTCCAATGTGTGTTGTACAACTATGATGTAGTAATATTTTTTTGATCCTTCCAAAGTTCGACAACAATGTCTATAAATGTCGATTATATATAGATTATTGGAAAGTTAGTATTATTATATTTGTTCTGCTTAACTATTTTGTGTTTAGGTAGATTAGCATTATTAAATATAGATTGTTGCTATATTACCGCTATTATACTTCAACGGCTCTATTTTTTTGTGTTACGCTTAAAGATTGATATATGCATTTAACACACGAGTTGAAGAACAGGAAATAGGTGAAGGAACCCTAAGAAGTAAAATCATTCTCTGGGTAACTAAATCCCTATGGGACTATTTTGAGGAGGCTGCTCCTTAATTAATTAATTTATCACACCGTGAATTAACCGTAGTTGCCTTTTGACATTATAATTACTGGGAGTAGATCTGTGCCGAATGCACTGTATATGGTCTTTTACTGTTACATTGAAGTATCTTGAAACTGGTTTGAAACGGACTATATGTGTGTGAGAGGGTGTATAGGGTAAAAACAGGTTCATATAAATACTTGTCGTAGAGCAACACGTGGAACTAGAGACAGACGGAAATCGATACAGGTACAGCTTCGGTTGACACAGGAAAGCCCCCGAAAGGAATATTGCTAATGAAGACAAACGAATGCCTACCAGCCGATATCATTCAATGAAGAATATTCTGTAGTATTATATACACAATTTGTTATAGAGAATTTTGGCTTTCATAGCTTGCCGTTACACATTCATTAATGACCCCCATAATTTTCTTTTAATAGGGGCTTGATCATAAGACCTTGTTCTCAAGGTGAAACTATAAACA
This sequence comes from Nicotiana paniculata, assembly GCA_005239505.1. NCBI lineage: Eukaryota > Viridiplantae > Streptophyta > Magnoliopsida > Solanales > Solanaceae > Nicotiana > Nicotiana paniculata. Next base: position 11,291 of record ML334630.1, read on the forward strand.
GTGATTTCAATAGTCATTCTAAGGACATGCATTTTATGACAAACTTATGCTACACATTATTCTAAGCTCAGTAACACTTTATTTCTCGTCTATTGATATTCTTATTATTGCCTTAGGAAGCTCATCTTTCGGAACCAAGCTGTTTGTTGTCTTATATCGATTTCAACGCTAAGTTTTATATTTTTATTTAATTTATTTATCATTTTGGGATCAAATCGATTCGCTTGTTTATAAACCACGTACAAATTTAATTGTACCGTTTTACAAATAAACAGTTTGGCACCCACCGTGGGATTTAGACTGTTTTGTAACTTAGTTGATCCTTGCATCTATTACTAACCTTTTTAATTCTTTGTTTCTTTGCCAAAAAATCGTAAGAAAATGGCAGATAACGATGTCAACACTACACATAACATTAAGGCACAAGGAAATATGCCTCGACACAAAGGTTCGATTAGTGATACACGCAACGAGGAAGACGTAGCCACGCCGGTCCATGGTGGACAATATCCACAACACGTTCAAGAGGCAACTGCTGATGATGTTGTTGTGGAAACGCAGAGAATTTTAAGGGAGCAACAAAGGGATATTATGGGCCATCTCTCACGACAATATTAGGTAATGATAAAGTTGAAGCAAGTGTTATTGGGTGCTTCCAAAAACGCGAATGGAAGAGGTCTGGTTCCTCTCGGTGCTGCTGCAAACAAAACAACACAAAAAGTTGATAACAACACTCTGAGGGGTGAGGTCGGCTTCGACGGGCGGGAGGAATAACAACAGATCTAGCAGCAACAACGAGAATGATCCCTTTTAAACTGAACTCATGCGACTTATAAGGGAAATAAATTCCTGAATTGATCAAATCCCGGGCTCACCGCTAGTCTTGAAAGGGCTAGACTCAAAGAAGTACAACCAGTTGCCGTTCAAACCAAGCGTGACACCAGAGTTAATCCCGAAGTGGTTCAAAATGTCAGACATACCGAAATATGACGGGACTTCGGACCCTCAGGAGCACATTACCACCTACATAACGACAATGAAAGGAAATGACTTAGCTCCGCACGAGATTGATTCAGTCTTGCTGAAGAAGTTCTAGGAGACCCTCACGAAGGGGGCCTTGACATGGTATTGTCTTCTACCCGAGCACTTATTAGATTTCTTCGAGATGCTCAAAGATTATTTTATCAAGGACCATGTCGGGGCCAGGAAGGTATAGTCCCGAAAGGCCGACACATGAATTGCTTAAGGAGAGTCTGAACTGCTACGAGAGTTTGTGACAATTTTTAGAAGGAAAGGATGATGCTACCGGCCTTTCCGGACGAATGGGCAACTGAGGCGTTTACTAAAGGGTTGAATACAAGGAGTTCCCACGCTTCCCAAAAATTGAAAGAAAGTCTACTCGAGTTCCAGGCGACAACATGGGCTGATGTCCATAACCGCTACGAATCGAAGATAAGAATAATGGATGACCAACTCGATTTTCAGGCATCAACCAAGGGTCGTAACCGAGAGAAGAATAAGGAAAAGTTGAAGGATGATTTCGATGCATATCGGCGGTCTTTTAGAGGTTAGTTTTTGCCTTACGAAAAGGCCGAAGGACGCGATAGAGGTTTTAGGTCGGCGGATAGGTTCACTATCGATAGGAGAGCAGACCGTGGCTGGACTAACAGATCGTTGTAGGACAAAGAGGTATCGAGCTCCCGGGACTCCACCTACCCCTGATTTTCCGAGTATAACTTCAATGTCAGCATAATGGAACTAATATCAGCAATGAGGAACATTAAGGAAGCACGGTTCCCGAGGCTGATGAGACCCAAGTCAGAGGGATCTTAATCTATAATATAAGTATCATGGGACTAACGGTCACCGGACTAGGTACTGCCAAAATCTACATGAGGAGGTGGCGACATTGGTGAAAAATGACCATCTCAGAGAATTTTTAAGTGATCGAGCTAAGAGTAACTATGGCCACAACCGGTATAACGTGGAACCCACAAAAGCAAGAGAATATTCTCCTCGTTTAACGATTAACATGATTTTCGAAGGGAACGAGATTAATGGTGTAACCTCTTCGGCAACAACTAGATAAAGGTATCGGTGACCCATAGAAAGAGACTCCGGGAAGTCAGAGAGGATTATATCACCTTCATGGATGAGGACGCATATGGACTCCTACTACCGCACAACGATGCCCTAGTAATTTCTCTTAATCTTTTAGATATTAAAATTAAACGTGTTTTGGTGGACCAAGGAAGTACATCCAATATTATCCAATGGAGAGTGCTAGAGCAAGCCAAGCTAACCCGGAAGCATTATTCCGACAATAAATCTCCTCGTCGGGTTCAGCTTAGCAAGTGTGACAACCCGAGGGTAGATTCTACTGTCCACAAACGCCGAAGGGGTCATAAAGACGACCTTGTTTGAAGTAGTAGACGGTGACATGGGCTATAGCATTATTCTTGGAAGGCCATGGATGCACGAGATGAATGGTGTGCCATCAACATATCATCAACTTAAATTCCCAACTCCCGATGGAATTAAACAAATAAGGAGAGACCAACCGACGGCAAGGGAGATGAACGCAATCTCGATTTCCAATAGTAAAGGGAAGGAACATGAAGCATAGCAATTACAGGATCCGACGCCTGCTTGTTGGTTGATTTCCCAATGCACACGCAAGTGTACGTGGTCGACAAGTAATATAGGAA
>ML334631.1:1445-54291 GCA_005239505.1 Nicotiana paniculata
AACCTCTAAACCCACGGTTATGACTTTCGTCTATACTCCGGGAGTGGTGTTGTTCAAGAAACTACCTAAATATGCACTCTCTCTCAAGTAGATACATAATAAATATGAATAGTTAATTGAGGGCCCTTTCAATCAACTACAATAAGAATGTAGTTGCACAAAAAGAGATTAATCAACCAAAATATATTAATATCACCATGAATTCATCCCCAACGGGTTCTACCAAAACCCTAGACTAAAGAATTTATCTACTCATGTTATTGAGAATCAAAACTAAAATAATTTGCATAATTGAAATACAAAGTAATGACTACTAGATGTAGAAATTAATGTTTGTCACTTCTATTGTGTTTTCTTGTTGAATCCTTCGAAATCCTTCCGAATCTTCTCCGTCTCCTCAAGTTGTGTTGTTTGGTGTCTATTTATATGTTTAGGGCGAACCCTAACCATGTGGTAGACTTCTATTTCAACCGGGAAACACTTAACTCGTCAAAACTCGGATTTGGCCGAAATTGGGGACCCCGGGCGTTTGGGCTCTAACGCACCCCTAAGGCCAAGGCAGGCCTGGTGTTTGGGCCCTAACACCCCCCTAACGCCAGGGGCTGCCTGGCCTTATGGGGTAAACGCCCCCTAACGCAAGGTAGGGTCAGGCTTTAGGGGGCAAACGCCCGGCTATCGCCCGGGTGTCTCCTTTTGCGTATTTTTGACGTATTTGCATCCTTTAGCTCCGTTTCCATCTCCAATTCACCTACACATAAAATAAACTCTATTAAGAACATAACAAGTGTATTTTTATCATTAATACACCTCAAATGTAAGGTATATTACATGTTAAACTATGCATTCTAGCCTAGCATCACTACCTATTCGAGGTTAGGCGGGATACTCACTGAGTACATATATATATTTATGTACTCATACTGCACTTCTGTACTTAACTGTACAGGTTCTGGGGTTGGTGTTTCTAGTTATCTGACCGGAGATTGACAGATTCCGGACCTGACTCCACGGTGAGCTGCCTCCCTTGGCGATTCCCAGTTATGCTATGGAGTTATCTTTTGTTTATTCCTGTCTATATCCTTTCAGACAGTAGTACCTCTTGTATCTTCTTTTGTGTATTATACTAGTCGCCCATTGACTTGTGACACTAGTTCCTGGCACACAGTTAGTAGACTCTATTTCGGGACTGTATATATATATATATATATATATATATATATATATATGTATTGGATCACGATCATTTTGGCTGTATGTACTTAAATTTATAAATGCTCTAGTTCCGCTTTAAATAAGTTAAGTTTAAAACTTTGGGAAATATGTGGGGTTGGTATGTTAGTAAGGAAAACTTCACTAGTAAGCAACCGTTGGCTTGTCTGACCCCGGTGTTGGGTGCCATCACGACCCGCGTGGAATTTTGGGTCGTGACACTCGTGAATAAGCCATAAATTGAGGTTGGAGCCTCTAAATCACAATTAGTTTGTGTTTATGAAAAATCATCCAGAACTTTAACATAATTAAATTTCGGTCCATAACTCCATGTCGATAGATCGATGCAATGTTTTTCCAATGTTGATTGAGACGTCTGACCAGGTAGCATTCTAGTTTTGCATACTTTTACTACAATTTCCATAACTTTAGCTAGGAGTCTCTAAAATGTGATATTCTCAATTGTACAGAACCGCAACTCAAAAATATTCAACATAATCAAAACTCGGATCCAAATTCCCTCTGGTTTGGACTGAATTGAAGTTCGAAGCTGAGGTACCAGCTTTGCGTTTTAGCCTTACTGCTTCGCGCGCTTGTGGGAAAGAATCCATATTTCGCTGTAGGAGCTTCAAAAGCGCAAGACGCTTGATTTTACCGAAACAAGACACTAAGGTCTTCAACTTATCCAATAATTGAAGCAAAAATCCTTATGTACCGTCTCAGGTAATGTTTTGAATTTTCGTTTCAGATGCTGCCACGTTCAGCTTTTCAAATTGCGCGCCTTCGGCAAAAAATTCATATCTTGGTGTAGGAACATCGAAACCATGAGCCATCTGTGGTGCTGAAAACTAGAGTTCTAGAGCTACAACATATACAAAAATAACAATCATACTATCCCCGGATATTTTCTTGAAGGCAGGCAACGAAGTCTGTCATGCTAGCTCGTCTTCAGTTTTGCGTGTTTTCATGAGCTCTTTTTTTTTTGTGCAGATTGTCAGCGCGTAGAGAACCTTGAACCCCGTTAGCAAAGGTGAACTTCAGTCATTTACGCCATATCCGTACCTTGAGATTGTTGCCGGCAAGCAAAATTTGCGCGCCAAAGTTCTTGCTTTGGAAGTTCATCTTCTGGTGAGAGGTTCCTTCCTTTTACAATTTGTGACCTCGGCGAGAGACTAGTTGGTATATCTGCCTCTCTTGAAGAAGCACATGATACATCTCCTTTTTGCGGCTTGATAAAGAGGTACATGCGCGTCTCCTTCTTGCGGCTTGGTGAGAAAGAGGCTTGGACCAACCATATTCCATCCTTGTGGCATTGGCGAGGAGTAACTTCTTATGGAACTTGGTGGAGAAGTCATGGAGTTTCCTAACCTTAAGGCTCTGACTTGGGACTACATTTTCAAGTCATTACGAGTTTATCCTTCTATATACATCACAATACATAGATGAAAAATCCACATCACTATATAGACGGACAAGTCCACATCACCATATAGAAGGACAAATTCTCAGCAACATATAGAAGGATCAACTCACTACAAGACTGGCTTAAGATGCAAAGGGAGTTATGTCTATCTTAAGCTTGGAAAATTACAGGTCCTTTTAAGAGCAAACCCATGAAGAAGCCAAAATAAGGTGCAAAGGGACTTAAACGTCTACCTTAAGATCGAAAAATTAAAAAGCTTCAACCCGAAGGCTTGGTGGACTTGACGGCTTCAACTTGAACACTTGAAAAACTTTTAAGACTTTGCGGACTTTGCAGACTTCATCTTGAAGACCGATAAACTTGAAGATTTGACGGACTTGAAGAGTTAACATACTTTGATGCTTTATATCAAAGAGCGATGGACTTTTAAACTTCAACTTGAAAAATAAGCACACTTGAAAACTTTAGCTTAAAAGTTGACGGACTTGAAGACTTAGAGGGCTTAAACATTTCAACTTGAAGAACAACGAGCTTGAAAACCGATGGACTTAAAGACTTGGCCGACTTTGAATACTTCAAACTGAAGGCGTAGTAGCCAAGATGAATTCAACTTGACTTGGCATTAAAGACTTCAACTTGAAGAATTCGCCTTCTACTAAAAGATTACATTCATCCATAAGAGATGCCAATTTTCTAAGGAGGCTTGTCCCCACTGAAGCATCAATCTTTGATAAGGTACAAAGTTCACTAAAGGATACATATAGGCTCGATTTTTTTAAATCCCAATCAAGTGGATTACAATCCATCATGCTAAATTCCAATAGTGATTGGGGTAATATATATCTTTTGAACTCTTGCGACTGAACTCAGAATGAAACTCTAAGCTGCCTGCGTACCTCGGTGAAGAGGATCAAGTCATATCGTAGTTCAAAATGGGTGATATTTTTTATTTTTTTTTATTTTTTAAGTCCTAAGTTTTTTCTAGGCCGCCTCTTTCGAGGTTTTCAACCTAGCGGAATTTTTTTGTGGGCCATACACAATTTAGACTCATGCGGGTCAGGAGTGTAGGAACATGCAGTTTAGGCTCATGCGTCAAGGAGTGTTGCAACTTCAAGGATAATACTTCTTCAAAAAATTGCCATTGATAGGGCTGATTTTCATGCCATCTGCATCAACCAGCTTGTAAGCCTCACTTGAGTAAGCTTCTTGTACGACATATGGCCCATCCCATTTTGAAGTGAACTTTCATGCAGGTTTATGGGAAGTAATAATGGGTCTTCGTATGGCAAGGACTTGATCTCCTACTTGAAAGGACCTCGGGCGAACTCTTTTATTGAAGGCACGAGACAATCGAGCTTGATACATTCAAGACTCTGTTGAGCTTCCAACCTCTTCCCATCAAGATCCTCCAACTCTGCTAATCGAAGTCGAGCAATTTCTTCATCAGTGATCCCTTCTTGAATAGCCAGTCGTAATGAATGTATTTGATGCTCAAGTGGCAAGACAGCTTCGACTCCATAAACGAGTGAATAAGGAGTCGCTTGTGTTGGCGTGCGGTGAGTCGTCCTATATGCCCATAGATCTTCTTCCATACGGTCATTCCATTCTCGTTTGGATTTGGAGACGACTTTCTTTAGCAAGTTGCATAGAGTTTTGTTGAATGCTTCAGCTAGACCATAAGCGGAAGCGTTGTACATCGAAGAGTTACGTTGCTTGAACCCAAAGAGATCACAAACCTTGTTCATCAACCTATTATCGAATGGCTTTCCGTTATCCGTTATTATATAACAAGGAATGCCAAAGCGATAGATTATGTTACTCGGATGAAACTTGCAATATTTTCCTTCTTTACCTCCTTAAAAGCAACAACTTCAGCACATTGTGAGAAGTAGTCAGTTGCAGCCAAGATGTAAAGGTTCCCACAGAGGACTTTGGCAGTGGTCCAACAACATCCAATCCCCAAGCTTCAAACGGACAGGATGCAACAGTCAAGTGCAACAATTCAGGAGGTTGGTGAATAAAATTCGCATGGAATTGACAAGCCTTGCATCTTCGAGCGTAGTCCAAGCAATCTTTTACCATCGTTGGCCAATAATATCCCATCCTTTTTATATGGAAGTGGAGCTTTGGTCCAGACTGGTGTGACCCACATACCCCAGAATGTGCCTCTTGAAAAGCTTGGAGTGCTTCTTCTTCCCCTAAGCATCGCAAGAAAACTCCCTCGAACGACCTTTTGTATAGAGTATCTTTATAGTAAAGGAAGCGAGGTGCACAACGACGGATTTTAGTCCTTCTCCTCGGATTTTCTGGAAGTATCCCATAGCATAAGTAGTCGATAATGGGTTGTCTCCATTCTTCTTTCTCAACTTCAGAAACAGCGACAAGATGTTTGAGTTCATTTTCTTCACCTTCAGCCTCATTTGGCAGCAGTACAACCCATTTTTGGCAGACAGTAACTTGCGCTTGATCAAGCAGGGTTAACGATGAAGCTAGGGCAGCTAAAGCATCAGCCTTTTTATTTTCTTTCCTTGGCACATGTTGAATAGTCACGCCACCGAGCCTTTCCATTAATTTTTTAGCGTAATCATGATATGGGCGTAGTTCAGCCTTCTTGACCTCGTAACTACCTAAAAGTTGATTGACCACTATCTGGGAGTCACCAAAGACTTGCAATTGCAATTGCTTCATATCAACGGCCATTTCAAGCCCAAGTATTAATGCTTGATACTCAGCAACATTGTTGGAACATAGTTGTGTCAAGGTGAAGGAGTAGGGCAAGACTTCATCTTGGGAAGTGACAAATACTACGCCAGCACTAGCACCAGCACCCCCACGATGCGCATCACCATCAAAGTACATCTTCCATGGAGGTTGAGCTTCAACAACCATTGCATCCTCATCAAGTAGTTAGTTAGTTAGCTCTCAGTCATCACGTATCTGCCAAGAAGCCTGCCAATGCTTGTCCTTTTACAGCCTTTTGAGGGATGTACAAAATATCGAATTGTTGAAATTGGAGGTACCATCTCGGAAGTCGATCACTAAGAATAGGTTACATCACGAACTTTATGGGATTTGCTTTAGAAACAAGACGGACAACATGATCTTGAAAGTAGTGCTTCAACTTTTGAATTGAAAAGACTAGCGCCAAACACAACTTTTCAATTGGATAATAATTCAGCTCGTTTGGTGTCATCATCCTGTTCAAGTAGTAAAGGGAGTTTTCTTTCCCCTCACTTTTTCTTGGGCCAACAACGCTCCAACAGATCTTTCTTGTGCTGAAATGTATAGTATCAGCGGCTTTCCAAGTATAGGGGCTGCTAAAACTGGAGGCTTCATCAAGTAGGATTTAATGCTCTCAAAGGCATTGCTACAAGCTTGGTCCCACTTGAAAGTAACTCCCCTCTCCATGAGGCGACTGAATGGTTGGCACCTCCCTGCTAGGTTTGAGATGAATCTCCTAAGGTATGCTAGCTTTCCTTGCAGACTTTTTAATTCATGAATATCCCAAGGCTCAGGCATTTTCAGAATTGCATCTACTTTGGCTTGATCAATTTCGATCCCTCGATGCTGGAAAATAAAGCCCAAGAAATTTCCGGAGGTAACTCCAAAGGCGCACTTCAATGGGTTCATCCTAAGTTGGTATCTCCGGAGAAACTCAAACACCATCATCAAGTATTTCAAGTGGTCTCCCTTCTCTCTTGATTTTACCACCAAGTCTTCAACATAGCATTCGACATTCTTGTGGAGAAGATCGTCAAAAATATTCTGCATAGCCCTTTGGTAAGTAGCACCAGTGTTCTTCAAGCCAAAAGGCATTACCCTGTAACAATAAATACCCTTGGGGGTGCGGAATGCAGTAAGCTCTTCATCTTTTGGTGCCATGCGAATTTGATTATAGCCTGACGAACCATCTATAAACGACATTGCCTCATACCCTGTAGTAGCATCGATCATCAACTCTGGAATAGGAAGTGAGAATTCATCTTTGGGACACGCATTGTTGAGATTCCTAAAGTCAGCGCGCACTCGAATCTGGCCATACTTCTTCTTTACAGTGACAATACTTGATACCCACGTTGGGTATTTAACTTCCTGAATAAATCCAGATTCAATGAGTTTGTTAACTTCGGCTTCAATCAGGGGAACCAAGTCCGGTCTAAAACGCCTTTGAGCTTGCTTAATAGGACGAGCGCCATTCTTGACCGTAAGGTGATGTACTGCCACTTTAGGGTCCAAGCCATGCATTTCTTTGTAACTCCAAGAAAAGACATTCCTAAACTCCTTGAGTAACTCAATATAAGTGCTTTCTTCATCAACTTCTGGTAAAGCACTTAGGTAGGTGGGTCTTGGTTCTTCATCAGTGCCAAGGTTAACTTCTTTTAAGGCGTCAACCGTTGCCTTCACCCCTTCTTCAAGTTCCGGGGGAGCATCTTTCGCATCTTCATCTTCTTTAGGGTCCCCATTCTTGAAGGATATGTGATAACATGGTGAAACATCGTACAATTTCTCATCATCCTCCATTAGAGATAAAATACCATGCTCGCTTTGTGCAGTAACATGATATGAAGAACCCACATTTTCTTCATCTTCATCACGTTCTTTATTGTAGATCACAGTGTATGGCTTAACCTTCAATACTTCATCACACGAAACCATGACTTTTGTTTGTCGCTTCATTCTAGAAGGAACCAAACTTTAGAAATCTTTAGAGATCTTCTGAATTTTGGGTGCAGCGGGTGTTCTTGTATTTCGATAATTTCTCTAGAACTTATTCCCCTTCTTTAACGGACCCAATCTCTCAAATACAGAAGTTCTCACAGTTGATTTTCCAAGTCGGTCAAAGACGGAAGGTCTGTTAGAAGCGGAAGATTCGTCTTCTACAGTGATATAATTGCTACTCGCCCTTCTTATTGAGATGCGCACTGGTGACAGTTTCTTGTATCCCAAACCTTCATGTGGTTGCCTCATTTCAGCTTCTGATGGGAGCTTCCCTAACTTTGACGGCTCATCAAAATTGTATCCAGATTTCACAAATAGCTTGTAAGCGTTAGGATCAAAACCTTCATTTGTTCGCTTTGTAGGAGTGCCACATTCTGCGAACGATTTTGGGCTACAAACCCTGCAAGAGGCTTCGAGGATAACTTTACTGCCTTAATTTGTTTTACCGGAAGAGTTAACTCCTTTAGCGTGTTGGTTTGGAGATTAGATGATTCACCCTCATATTTCTCCCTTTTAGGGACATATTGGAGCTTAGGACTTACTTTCTTGCCATAAGATGCAATATCCCCTCTATGAGATTTATTCACGTTGGGTTGTACCTACTCAGTAACGGCTTTGACTTTACCAATATTCACCTCAGCTCTTTTGTTTATGGGCTCGTCATTCTTGCTTTTCTTGCCATCATCAACCTTTAGCTCCTTCACAATGCGGTTCTTCAAGTAGAACTTTGCATCGGCGAAGTGTGACTCTGCCTCGGTGAATGGCTCATCATCAGCAACTATCTTCTTCTCGACTTCATCCTCGTAGTATTTTAAACATTGATGGTAGGTAGATGGAACTACTTTATTCTCATGTATCCAAGGCCTTCCAAGCAAAACATTGTATGAAGTCTTCACATCGATCACATGCAACCATGCACTTGATTGCATATCTTCAATAGTGATTCCCAGCTTGATCGCGCCTATGGCTTTTTTCCCCCCTTAGTTGAATCCTTGGATCATCACACGACTTTCTGAGAGTTCGTTCATGGGAATACCAAGTTCTTTCACAGTGCGAATTGGAAAAATGTTCAGCGAGGATCCTCCATCAACAAAAATTTGATTTACCTTTCATCACGCATATAGTCGACCAGGTACAATGGGCGGTTATAAGGAGTGTCACCTAGCAGAAGATCGTCATTTGTGAACGTGACTTTTTCCTCACAAGCATTAACTTCTTGAGGAGTGGGCTCAATAATCTTTTCCGAAGATAGTGCCAATGGTAGGTCATCACTCTTTTCCTCCCCTTCGTCAGTATGGCAACAAGAGGCATCAATACCCCCATGGGAAATCTTCGTGCGGAACCAACTTGGTAAAAACTCTTCCAAGCTCACTGGATGTAGTGGCTTTTGAGGGTGGTGCACCTCCACTTTCACTTTCTTTACATGCTTAACTAGGTTCCATCTCCTAGGTCTTTTCACCATTATTTTCCTCGTTGGTTGTTCCATTGGTCCTTTTTGTTGGCTCCTTTTATGGCGCCTACGACGAGTCACCGACGTCCAACCTTCATCATCCTCAGGTTGACCATCTTCAACTTTTTAGTTCTCCAGTAATTCTTCATCTTTACTTCTTTAGAACTACATAATTCGTCTGGATTGAATGAGCCAAATATGATAGAGACTTGTTTTGCGCTTGCTTTCTCATCTTCAAGCACGATCTTCTTTTCACGAGCCAAGTCCATAAATTTGTCCTTGAAGACAAAGCACTTCTCCAGAGGGTGGCTCACAAATCGATGATATTTGCAGTAATTTGTGTCATTGATTTTCTCAGCTTCATTTGGTCGATTCATCTCCGGAACCTTAATAAGATTTAACTCGAGGAGTTCTTCAAAAATAGTTGGCACATTAGAATCCAGAAATGGGTACTCTTTCTCTTGTATTTATTTTAGAGTCAACTTTCCACTTGTCTTATCTTGAAACGAAGAAGATTTCATACTCTGCTTCTTGCTCACCTTCGTTGTGAACTTCACAGGTGATGTGTTGACATTCATAGCTTCTTTATTTTCAGATCTTGGTACAAACTTGCTCCATTTTTTGACTTCTTGCTTGTCATTCCCTTTGCGAGGTTCATAGATGGGCATCCTTTCATTTCCAGCAGAGGCCATGCTCAATTCCATGTTATAGGCACGAGTTTCAAGTTCTTCAAATGTGCTAGGCTTGATACCTTGCAAGATGTAGCGCAATATCCAATGCATACCTTGTATGCATATCTTTATGCCAGAAGCTTTGCTAAGCCTGTCTTTACAGTTGAGGCTTGCATTCCTCTAACGATTGATAAAGTCGATAACTGGTTCACTCTTCTGTTGACGAGTATTTGTGAGTTCCACCATGCTCACAGTGCACCTTGTGCTATAAAAGAGATTGAGGAAATCTTGTTCTAGTTGATCCTAACAATCAGTAGATCCTGCCTCGAGGTCTGTGTACCAATCAAAAGCATTTCCTTTCAGCGATCGGACAAAGTGTTTGACGAGTTAATCTCCATAAGTCCCAACGTTGTTGCATGTCTCAACAAATTGTGCCACATGTTGCTTTGGATTGCCTTTACCATCAAACTGTTGAAACTTTGGGGGTTGATAGCCAGCAGGAATTTTCAACATATCGATCCTTGCATTGTACGGCTTTGCATATGTAAGGGAAGAGAACTTCGTACTTGCTTTTAATAGTTCCTTCGATGAACTCCTTCAGTTGATTGATTGGAATCATCCCTTCCGAAGAGACTGGAATTTCCTTAGTGGATGCAACTTGTCATGGGGGAGCATCAATCTCTTGAACTTCTGGGAGTTTGCCAGGTGCATGGGTGGATTCTTCTTCCATCAAAATTCCCACCCTATCTGTTAGCTTGTCGATTCTAGCATCTTGATTTTGCATGAACTTGGTCAAGCCAGCGATTGCTTCCGTCAAGTTTTCCAACTGCTCCTCCACAGATGAAGTGTTTGTCACCATGGCTTGCATGATTGTCATGGACGATGGAGAGTAGCATGGATTTTCACACAGATTGATCCTTGATTGGCTCACGCTATGTGGTGTAAGTGGGGAGGATCCATCGCTTGAAGCGTCATCATCTTCCTTCACAACAGGGTGCTTGGATCCGGAGAGGTCAAGCATAGCAAGAGTTTTCTTGATCTTTTCAGCAACATCACTTCCTTCTTTGGGTGCATTTGTGGAAGATCTTGATCCTTTTGAGGATGAAGATCCGAAGACAAGAGTAGATGCAGACGGCACTTGGGGTGCTTGTTGTCCTAACGAGCTTGCTTTGCTCCTCCTAACTGGTCCAAAGCTTCCAAAGGTAACTTCGATTATGTTTTCCACATCAGCATAGAACCTAGAATTGGCAGCCTTGGCAGAAGTTGAAATGGAGTTAATTTTCTTGGAAGCCATTTCGTTGTTCTTGAAATTTGGTAACTGAAGAGATGAGAGGTAGAGATTGTCCCACTGGGCGTGCCAGAATTTGTAGACAATAAATTGCGTTGAGAAAATTAAATCAAGACCGAAAAATATTGCAACAATCGTAATATTTTATTTCAAATATTATTAGTGTACAATCTCTATGAATCCTCTGATTCTACTTTTCAACGGTAAATAAAAAGAGCTTTTGAGCTTAATCTTTGAATTTTATTTTATTTTCATCCAAGTGTTTGAGGTCTGATCTTGATCTTCAAGTATTTTTAATCCAATGGCTTGCATCTTGTTCTTGAATATTTGTCTTGATCTTTTAATCCTTAGAGCACTTGAATGTTTGTAGCTTTTAGAGAAATCTGCAGCGTTTGATCCACGAGCTCCCTCTTGCTTCTTGTTATAACTTCTGGTGTCTTTTCTGAGTTATGAATACCCTTATTTATAGTTGTGGAAGGGAAGAGTTATGATACGAACAAACTCTTTCCGACCAATCAAATTGAAGTGTGACGAGGCCGCGTTTGATTGGCCAGAACATGTCACTTGCATACGTGGCACGATTTAGTTGGCATTTTAATGTGACTTGTCATGCCTTGTCATTTTGACACGTGGCATGATCCTGTTGGCTCTTCCGTTTGACTTGGCATGCCACGTCATTTGACACGTGGCACCAAACTGGGCCTCCAGGAAGATGATATCTTGGGCTTAATGAAGTGGGCTCATCACTTTAGCCCAATTAACTGGGCTAGCCTAATGGATTAAGACTTATTTATTTAATCTATATATGTTGGACTTATAATTAATCCAATTATATTAGCCCAATAAATTTATTTTAACTAATATATCTTGAATTTAATATATAGTCCAAAATATTTTACGGATTTAATTCTAATAAAATTTATATGCCTACAATATCATTTGTCTTATTATTATATTCCAGTAGGGCCCGGACCTGACCTCGTCACTACTCTACCGAGGTTAGGCTTGGCACTGGGTACCGTTGTGGTGTACTCATTCTACTCTTCTGCACATGTTTTATGTGCAGATCCAGTGCTTCTTATCAGCCCCACTATTAGCTGAGAGTGTTTGTTATTGTATGGAGACTTCAAGATACATTTGTCGCACCCGCAGACCTCGGAGTCCCCTTCTATTCCCTCCTTTCCATACTTTCTTAGACTCTGGTATATAGAGATACTAGTTTTTTTCTTCTATAGCTTGTGACTTATGACTATCGGCTTTTGGAAAAATATTGTGTCTACTCAGTGTTGCGTTTTGTACATGCCGAGCGGGTCTTATCAGTTATTTAACTATTTGTTGCAGTTTAGTTGTTAATTTTGCTTGATTTCCATTTTTTCGTAAATTGTTAGGCTTACCTAGTCGTAAAGACTAGGAGCTATCACGATGTCTTACGGAGGAAAAATCTGGCTTGTGACATAGGGTTAGTTATCCAAGAGGGATGGGGTCTCCTCTCTGAATGGGGAGGGGATTTTTTGACGTTTTAGTGGGTAAGGGGAAGGGAACGGTGTAGTTTTTCTGTTAAACTGTGTCGTTTGGTGGCTTGGGAGGAAGCGTTGTTGTACCGGGCCAGGGATTGGGCTGACATGAAGATTGGGCTGCTGAAAGTGGCCCAATTCGGCAGACCCCTCTTTCTTTTCTTTGTTTTATTTCCAAACTTGACCACTTATCTTAACAACACCTAATTTGAAACTAATTTGCAAAATTAATCCATTTAACTATTTTTTTAATTAATAATGCATGTAATGTGCCTACTGTATCTTTGGTATTCTAATGTTTTACAAATGCAATTAAAATCTAATTGAACGACTCATTGATAATAAATGCTGTGAATCAATTCACAATATAAACCTTAAGAAAAATACAACCAAAATTAAAAGGGAATACTTCGTGTCACACCTCCTTTTTCGAAGAATAGAGAGTTTTTCAATTAAAGAGACATTATTTGAATGGAGTTATTTACTTAATTAGAGTCACCACTTGGGAAATTATTATAGTGTCTCAAGTCACCGGTTTATTTTAAAATCCCAAATAGAGGAAATTAAGACTATTTCACGGTCCGCGAACATAGAAAATCGGGTGAGGAATTGTGTTAGCCCGGGAGAAGGTGTGAGGTACTCTCGAGTTCCGTTTTTTAGTACGATCGCTTAACTATTAATAATTGGCTTAAAAATCTTATTTATTATATGTTTAAAACATATTGTACATTTTTAACTTTCTAACCACTTTTAATTAATTAACCGTTTTTAGTGTTTATGGAATTTATTATTTGAACAAGTCGCGATATCGCGCACTCGTTTGTTTTTGAAAATAGTGCGAATCGCGGCACCTGAAATGCACCCGCGACTTACAACATGTTTATTTTTAATTATTATTTGAAGTTATGGTCAAAGTCGCGTAAAACACGCACTTGAATTGGGGTTACATATCATGACTATGCCACGAAAATCGTACCTATAGTCACGATGATTTATTAATCGCGCCTAAAGCAAGCTATGAGTGTTCACAAATTATTTGTTTTCCTAAACTTAAGATTGATTGTAAAATCAGGGATTATGGATTAATTTTGAAGGAAACAAGTATATTGATAAGCTACTAACAAGTATAGTGCTGAAGTTTTTAGAAATGAACTAAATAGTTTCAGCATCTTCTGCTGAAATTTTTGAAAAAACTTTATGACAAAACTAATTAATCCAAGACAAAACTTCAGCTTATTTAGTGCTGAAGTTTTGGAAAAGCTTTATGACAAAACTAATTAATCCAGGACAAAACTTCATCTTATTTAGTGCTAAAGTTTTTAGAAATGAACGAAATAACTTCAGCACTTCTGCTGAAGTTTTTGAAAAAGCCTAGAATGCTGAAGTTTGTCTGACTGTCTTTGTTACTTCAAGCCCGTATACCTGAGGTTTATGCAAAAAGTGGGTACGCTTGCAATATTTTTTACAAACCGAGTATAAGTTAAAACGTGACCCAAAAAACGGGTATAGATGCAAAAGCCCCCTTATCTTAACAACACCTAAATTGAAACTAATTTACAAAATAATCCATTTAACTATATTTCTAACAATGAACTAATTTATTTAACTAGTAATGCATGTAAAGCGCCTAATGTATTTATGGTCTTTTAATGTTTTACAAATGCAATTAATTATGCAATTAAAATCTAAAAATATAAAGATTAAAATATTTTTGTTATTTTTTTTCTTTTACGATTTAAAATGTTACTAAAAATGCACCAAACACAAATGTGCACAGAACAACTCATGTAAAATATAGAAAAAATCGTTAAATTCTATATAATAAATTAAAAGCTATTTTTTGAGATTTTTTAGGAGTAATTTTATATATTGGGTAAAAATTACGTGCTCACACTTCAAAACACAGAGAAAAGAAGAAAAAGAAACTTTGTAAAGCTTTTCGACATTTCATTCACTCTTTCTCAGATGATTACACTGGTTTGTAGAGCCAAAGTTACAACTACCATCAAATAACTTGAGGGGAAAAATAGGAAATTTAAAGACTAACTTATTGTAATAAATGGAATCTAACGAATTGTAATTAACAAACTTTCCCGCCTTATTTCCGAGCTCAAATTCAGCATGCTTGCATACTGCTTCTTGTGCATGGATATGATATGCTGGAGCTTAGGTCAACACGATCCTCCCTACGATGCGCATCATCAAGAAGGTCAAGAAATGCACTTAACAAATGAGATCAAGGATAAAGAAAAGAGCTAAGAATGGTTTAGTCCTTACCAAAGGCAAACCTTTTGCAGCTCTCTGCTCTAAAAATGTTGATGGCTTATAGAAATCACCATAGGCCTCATGCCAAGTTTTTAGCTTTGAGTATATGTATTCAGATCCAATTGTATCAGCCCAAAACATGATACCTCCACTGCAGAAAAACATAGTGATTATTTGTATGTTAGCAGATGTTACAAGTAACGAATTCGAGTTCAGAGATAGGCAATAGCAATTGAAGAAACTGTTGCTACTTACGTTTCTGAGGGAAATTTAAACCCATGGACAGATGCAATATCAACATCAGATGCTCGGACAACTATTCCTTCCTCAATAACTCGACAAGCCTCATTCACCACAGGAAAGAATATCATTTCAAGAATTTCTTCATCGGTCACAGCTATTGGCTGCCAACAAAATCACGTTAAGCCATATATCAATCAAACATGCACAATATAGCATTGGCTGTCGTTAGACAAGAATGCTTTAGTTTTACCAAACTAAGAAAATATGATAGAGTTAAACGCAAGAATTCAGATTACAAGAAGGATTCAACTGCAACAAACCTTTCCACCAGGAGCAATATTAGTATATCCCATAGACGCCTCAACAACTTGTATCACAGAGTGATCAGCTTCTGGCTTGCTTCCCTTTTTGTATGTGTAATATCCTTTTCCATTCTTCTTACCTATGATGTAAGCATTAATTTAGAAAACCAGACCACTTTGAGTGACAAATCTTGGAAACTGAACCAACATACTGAGTAGCAGACTGGTGGAACTTTACTACTGTTATTCTTCTTGTAAAGATCATTGAACTTCTTTTTACATTTTGTTTCCTTTTAAAAAAATTATTTTCAGGCCGAAAGTTAAGTGGAAAATACAAGCGTCTCCAGTACCTTCCCTCCCATTTTCTACCATCAGTTGAACCAAGGGTGACTGAAAAGCGCGGTCTGGAAAAGCAGCAACAAACTCTTTTACACCAGCCAAAAATATACCATAGCCGCTAAGATCCTGAAGCCTGCATATCATAATATACCAAATTGTTAATATGAACAAACTTGAATTAAATATGCAGAAATGAATTTGATGAAATTTAAACAAATGCGAATGAACAGTTAAAGTGTTTGTGCAAGCATAAAACATGCCACTAATGAATTCTAGTTGAGGCAGAGACTCAGCGATAGAAATTGAATGCAAGTTACTGATAACACTAATTATTGATAAAAATTGAACGCAAGAATGTATTCGCTCAATAGCGCACACAAGTGTTTGTGCAGTGATACTGTGTATGTTCATATCTTCACATGCTGAGATGAACAAGTTTCACTCTACAGAAAAAACTTACTGGAAAGGGCCAAGCCGCATGCCGAACTCAGTGATCACGCGGTCAATTCTGAAGATTTCAACACCTAAATTTGCCAACAGGTCTGGCCCTTGCATATAAGGGAAGAAGCTCCGGTTGACAGCAAAACCAGTACAATTTTTCACTACGATGGGGACTTTTTTCATAATCTTGGTGAATCTTATAACATCAACAATTACTTGTGGAGAAGTATTTTCGGTCCTCACGATTTCCACCAGAGTCATCACATGAGCAGGACTTCACCCGGAAAAAGAAGAAAAATTGAAAACCAGGAAAATTAGAATTAAGGAATAGAATAAGTCATGAAACAGTAATAGAATATATGCGAACCATCAAAACTGTCTTCGCCTTGCTCAAGTGAGAAGACAAATACATCATGAGTTGGGAAATATGCTTTCTTTAGTAGGGGAGTATAGAAATATTAGGCAGGTGTAGTGCACATTATGAAAAAATAGGACTATGAGTTGTAGAAGAAGAGCAGACTTAGATAGATGACAACTTCCAGACTGTCTTTCCTTTTCTAGTTTTCGCAAAATGTTAAACAAGAAACATTCTGATCAAGTTGTACGTAATTTTCTGGTTTCAAATTAATATGCTCGTAAAACATAACGTTCGTGATAAAAACTTTCAGATACGCACGCTGATCAGACCTTTTTATAGAATCCTGGTAAAATCTATTTTCCTGTCTTCACGTTGATATGCTCTTATAAAATTTGTGATAAAACGGATCAAAATACATAGCAAAGTTCATTCTCTTCACAACTCGGTGTAAAAATTCAGACAAAATCTGGTAGAGAATTGAACCTCACCTGAATAAATGTATCCCCAAAATGCGATCTTGACTACTTGTTCTTTCCCCAATAACATCAAGACTAATTGTGGATGTGTTTGATGCAAAAATGCAGTCTGAAGAACAAACTTTTTCAATATCTTCAAATATTGATTGTTTCAGTGACACTACCTCATTAACAGCCTGAGAGACAGAGAGACGTTAATTTCATCAGAAATAATGGAAATATGTATAATATGCATCATCTACAAGGATGTTCTAAAATAATGAAAGTTAGGGATTTAACGGCATCAGAGTTGAAGTATGGAAAAACCATGGACAAAGGATGTTACTAAGCTTTCTTAGACATAAATTGTATGGAAATACAAGGCAAGAGAATAGCATGAAAACTAAGAGGAAGAAGGGAAGAAGTGGTCAAAGGATTACCTCAATGACCATGTCAACATCTTTTAGATCCTCATAGTCTAAAGTGCCTTTAAGAAGAGACAAAGTCCTTTTCATCTTATCACGATTCAGCTGTCCTCTTGTTATTAGGCCTTGTAGATTTGCTGAAACACAATTAACATAAGCAATATATTAGAAATATGTTGTGACCTCCACATATTGCTTTTCTGTCCTACTAATATCTTTACTTGCCTCCTTATTCACAGATTCAAGAAGTTGTACTAACCTTCTACTGATTTCACAGCTTTCAATAGATATTCTTGGTTAATTTCTTTAAGTACGACATTCACGTTGCTCAAAATGAGAGCTGTAGCAATGCCAGATCCCATTAAACCGCCACCAACAACGGCAACTTTTTCTATTCTCCGCGGCTTAAGCCCAATATCAGTAATACCTGTTACCTGTAAATTGTATTACAGCATTGTTAGACTACGTTTAAGCCCTCAAAGTTGGACTAAAAATACATAAGATATCAAGATTCTCTTACGCAGAGTCCGATTATTAAGCATGATCGCTAGTACAGAACTCTACCAGGCATGAAGAAATCTATATATGCTTTTTCATGCATATAAATGTACCAAATAAAATACAGGTATAGAAACAGTTCCAGTTTTTTGTACCGTCTTAATTAAACAACGAAAGAAACAGAATCTATGGCCTAATATCACAAGCTGACCTTTGATGTTGCACGTTCAGCGAGAAATACATGAAGAAGACCTTTTGCAGTATTTGACAGCACCAGCTCTTTAAATACTTTATCCTCCTACAATCAGTCGCACATAGATTATAAGCAGAAACCAAACAAAGATTTTGGGAGCACATCATTGAAATCATCAATCTCTAGTAATACATCACAAAAGCAAACTATATATATGCAGTTTTGTGTAATAGGATTGTTCACCTTAAGAACACCAGAATATCCTCCAGATATGATGCCTTCTTCAATCACATCAAGACAGGCGCTGTAGTGAGGCGCTCTATACCGTTGTCTAGCACTTTTCAGTATCTCGAGCGATTCATCCTTAGGTCCAAGTTTATCTGTCTTTTCAAGAGAATTGCAATGTGGTTGGCGCCCTTCAACGATGTCGAGTGCCCAGCACCGAGCAACTGCCAAGAGCTCCTCGGAAGAGACAATGGCATCAATAAGACCCAACTCCTTTCCCTCTTCAGAAGTTATGGTCTTGGATGACTGTTCGATATTTAGACAAAGGTTCAGCCTCTTTATGCTACCATCAAATTCGAAAACACTAATAATGTCATAGTGTATATTTCAAGAATGACACTTACCATCAACATTTCAACAGCCTTTGAGGCCCCGACTAATCTTGGAAGCCTTTGAGTACCTAAAAACACATGTCCGAGTTTTTCAGTATAGAGTTGCTTTAAATGAAAAGGCATCAGATCTTAAACATAAGAGAAGTGTACCTCCACATCCAGGAATAACTCCAAGCTTTAGCTCAGGTAAACCAAGATCAGCTTTTGCTGTGGCAATTCGAGCACTGCAACCCTACATAATTTAAATTGAGAAAATCAATTAACTGACAGAACTACATGCAGAGAAATAAGGAAATCAAATGAAAAAACTTGAGCAGAGAGAACAAACCATAGCCAACTCCAAGCCACCACCAAGGGCAAATCCCTGAATTGCAGCAACAGAAGGCTTCTTCCCATCTATTTATGATCACCAGACAAAGTTGTGATTAGATAGTCAAATTACATATCAACCGCAAACTACTTTAGAACTTATAAAGAAATTCTTGGCAAAGAACATATAATGTTATAGACATACTTTCCATTTTGTTAACCACGAGTCCAATTGATGCATCAGGTAGAAGTGATATATCTCCTGCAGATATTAAACGAAAAAGATGGTCAGATGACAAGGGGAAATTAACTGATCAGGAATAAGTGATAACTCAAAAAAAATAAAAAATTACCATGCTTATGAACATTCTCCACAACACTGATGTCCAAACCTCCACAAAATCTACCATCAGCACCTATCAGCATAAAAGGACGATGTCACGACAAATATTTCTAATTAAAGGTTTAGTCAAGCAGAAAGCCATTTCAAGAAAGGGGAGCCTTAGGGCAACAGTAAAGTTGTCTTCATGTGACCTATAGGTCACGGGTTCGAGCCGTGAAAACAGTCATTAATGCTTGCATTAGGATAGGTTGTCTACATCTAGGGATGCAGCTCTTCTCCGGACCCTGCGTGAATGCAGAATGCCTTGTGCACCGGGCTGCCCACAGAGCCATTTCAGGAAAACGGGTGACATTAGCATGTTATAAATAGCAGTACATGCTATGATGAACAAATTTGGTTGCATTAGCATATACATCTCTTGCTCCTTTATCAAAATTTGTTTGACACTTTTGCTTATTGACATTAACGCTTTAAACAATTCGCTGATCTAAATCAGACTACATAATCATATTTTTAAGATATTTATAGATACTCAGAGTCAAAGATCATCAAAAGGATACTAAAAGACATAAATATTGTGTGACAGAGATTGTTCATTACATTATTTGTATATATCAGCATATTTGATCAAATTCAGTAGAGGTGGCAATTTCAGGTTGTTTTTTAATAACCTGTACAATCTACCCAAGTTTAAACAGGTTGGATCATCACCCATTTGTTAAAGTTGAATTTTTCTTTTTCCCATCCAATTATTAGGTAAAAAGACGGCTTCAAAAACTGGATCACCTGCTGGGTCAAAATTCAGACTCAAATCTAAACATATAAAATTAAACTTGAAGATTAAGAATTACATAAATTTGGAATAACTTAAAGCTAACAATTCAAGAAAAATGTATTAGCATTCAAAAGAATTTCTTCAAAAGCAAAATAAAAAGGGAGGTTGGATCATGTTGGGCAGATTAGATTATGACATTATCCTTTTAATCCAACTCATTTATCATGACATGTTTATTTGGTCTTACCCGTTCATTTGTTACCTCTAGTTGGAAAAGTAGTTTAAACTCCCGTTCGGACATAAAAAAAATTCAAAAAAAAAAATAAAACATTGTATGTTCATTTAATTTGATCATTTTTTTTAAAAAAAAAAATTAAAGAAAAATGTCCAAGTTTCATAAACTAGTTTGGGTCAGTTTTTGGGTGAAATTTTTTCTTCCACCCACAAAATTTCAACATATTTTCAAGTAAAATACATGTCTAAACATAACTTTAACTTCCAAAACCTATTTTTCAACACAACATCAAAAACTCATTTTTTTCGGTTTCAATCAAATCTATGTCCAAACTGCCTACTAAGACTTGCCACATTTACAATTAATCTAATAAAAGGTCAATACACACAGATTATAAATACACTTGTGTAATTCTGAGAAGAAAACTTACCAGAAAGAACAATGGCCTTTACAGTGTCGCTATCTATTGCCTCTTGATAGCATATCTTCAACTCCTCAATTGCTATTATTGATAATACAGAGTATTAATAATATTTACTAACAGTTTCTATAATAGGAAGAACATTCAAAGAGTGGGCCTAGCTGGCCACTTGGAGAAGGAACTCAAAAGAAACTAAGTGAGCGTTTGGACATAAGAATTGTAAAATTCCAAAAAAAAAGTGAAAAAGAATTTGAAGTGAAAATGATATTTGAAATTGTAGAGTTGTATTTTTCAAAAGTTTCACTCATATCACTCACAAAACTTCAAAATCAACCCAAAACTATATTCATGCCAAACCATAACTTTAATTTTCAAATTATCATTTTCACTTTAAAAAAAAGAATTCACCTTTTTTTTGAAATCTTACAATTCTTATGTCCAAACGGCGGCTAAGATTTTCACTTTAGGGAATTGGAAATAATATGGTGATAAATTTAAAAAAGAAAAAGAGATTTCTTTGTTAAGTCAAAATCAAGAAGAAGAAAGGAACCTGAGAGAGTCAAGGCATTGACAGGTGGATTAAGCATAGTGATAACAGCCACGCCATCATTCCCAATTTCCATATTGATTGATACCTTCTTTGCCATTTCTTGATTTTTCTTCTTTCCTAAAATAGTATACGACGGAAAATACATCAATATCACCGTACAGTAACGAAATTAATTAACTTGCACCCTTTAACACAGATTAAAAGAATTTCAAAATTATATTTAAAACTCATAAAATGAAAACCTTGTCTACGATTCTTTTATGTACAAATTAAAGCAGCAGAAACAAGTGATTTTAATTGATATATCGGAGTTCAGCACTATATATACTCCATTTATGTGGATATATTCTGAGAAATATTTCGAATGAACTAAAAGGAGTAATTAAACAAAACGATCGCTGAGAGCCAGTTTTGGAAATGAATGATAAAGTAGCTCAATTTAGTTGAATGAGAGAAGAAAACAAGAACCTGTGCCTTCTAATTTTTGCTTGAAGCTGTTTGGCTTGTTATGCGAATGACTGGGGATATATGCTGTATTTATATGCCAAAAATGGAGTAATTAACTACTCAAGTTGTGACAAGAAGCCAAATCAGCCGACTTAATTCATAGCTGCCAAAAAAGACTGTGAAGTGTGAACCCTATTTGTTTATTATTCCCATGTGATCGAATTTAGAAATCTTGGGAATGATGAAAACCATTTTAATTATATTTTTATATATACTGCTATACCTTATTATATAATAAGATTTTCAGTGCTAAGCATGTATCATGAAAAAAGTTCAAAAAGAATCACTTCAAAAAAGTTACCTCCTACCCAAATTATGTTTTTTTTTTTTAAGTCTTTCTCAAGAATAATGTAATATTTTTTATTTATCAATAATTTAATTTAAACTTTCTGTTGTACAAGACAATCAACAGTCACACAATGTCTTAGTTTTAGATCATGACTTTTAAGTAGTCGTTTGGACATAAAAATTGTAATTTTTGATGTATTTGGAGTTAAGTTTAAAAAATAGGTATTTGAAATTTGAAATTATGTTTGCACATGCATTTTACTTAAAAAAATATTATAGTTTTGTGAGTGGGGGAAAAAGTTTTTCTCTCATTTTCAAAAAATTTTCAAAAACTTCCAAAATTTCATCGACAAATACGTTTTTGAAAAAATAAATTATGGACAAACGGAGCCTAAATTTCTTGTTTTCATTCTTAAACTCTATATCGATCAAATATCGTCACTAAAATTGGTAGGAAGGAGTAGTAGATTACGGCGAAGTAGTTGGGTTACGAAAATTTACTATAGTAAGATTGTCTTCGTGTTAATTTTGCAATTAGTTACTCCCTTTCATAAAAGAACCACATGGTTTAATTCTGAAAAACAAGAGCTCAATCATGTTGACGTTTATACGAAGTCAAAGTCTGATTCGTTAAATTTTAAAGTAAATTTAATATATTTAATTTACACAAGTAGTCGGATGGGTTACAATTATTCATTTCTTAAATCTAAGTAAAAAGAATTTCAAAAATCATAAAAAAAGTTAATTGACACTTCAAATAATACTAATATTTGTGAAATAAATTGTGTGAGAGAGAGACAATTGAGTCCGTTTAAATGTGTTTGTCGTAAGTGACTTTTAAGTCAAAAGTCATAAGTTAGTAATTTTACCTTTTGACTTTTGGCTTATTTTTGTCATTTTAGCTTAAAAGTATTTTTTACTTTATCCAAATCCTACAAAATAACTTAAAAATTATTTTGGTTTAAATATACTTAAAATAAATCAATCCAAACGAGTTTAAATAGAAAATACGTTGGCATCACGATGGCAAAGAAAGCTTATTAAAAACGGGGAGTTTCCTATCAGTTGCTGCTCTATATATATATATAAATATATGTGGAAAAAAATAAAGTATAGAAAGGAAAATATGTTCCTTTGACTTGTCACTTCCATTCTTTCTTTATGAATTATTGCTGCCAACTATTTCAGAATTAATCTTTTCAGGATCATGAATCGCATCAGGTATATAGGCTATAGCCATGATCAATGTAGGGCCGAGCCGAGAGAGATATAAACAATATTGCATCTATCTCAATTTATGCAATATATTGTTTAAGTTTATTGCAACAAAATAAACAATTTTTGTATTTGAAAAGTATTTAAATAATTTAGGTTCTATTTGCCTCTAAAGTGCTATGAAAAATGAAGGATCAAATTAATACTTAGTCAATTGTAGGACACAGAACACCTACTCCGAGTATTTGATCCTTATTTTATAATCGCGATTATGTCTTCTCCTTTTTGTTTTTTCGTCTACCCTGATTCCCTCCTTTCAAAATTTTCTTAATAAAATAATACCACAAATAATACAAGAATTAATAGAGTGTTTGGTAGATGGTATGCTTGTCACGTCGTCTTTCATGACCTTACCTTTTGACTCAGGTCATGTTAATAGATCATGTGGTAATATTTATTTTAAATTCTTAGGGTTGAATACGTCCTTATAAATAATAAATATTGGAAATGAAGTAAAAGTTAAGAGATTCAACATCAGTAACAACGATAATAAATTCAGTGAATTCTCATCAGTATAATTTAGCTAGGGAGGATAAGATGTATGTAACCTTATCCCTACCGGTTTAGATAGGGAGAATAAGATGTATGTAATCTTACCCCTATCCTAGTAGGCACAGAGACTATTTGCAAAAACACCTCGACAAAGAATAAAAAATTTCATACAAGCGAAACATGTCTCGACTTTAAAAATGTACTACTATAACTTAAGACTTCAAAGAATTTGACCGTCATTTCTAAACTAAAATTATAGTCATTGAAATTGTTTACTTTTAAAATTAGATAACAATTAAATTTGTAAGTGATTTTAAGGATACGCAGATTAATTTGATATAAGGTGATAAATTGAGTTAGATTGAACAAACAAAGATAAAAGAAATTCAAACCACACGAGGAAGATAGTTCCAGCCTTAGTGAAATATTCACCTTCGATCCGGGTTCGCAATAGCCAACATTGATGAACAAAGAAACGAGCTAATAGTAGAGAAAATAATAATATATTGCTTTGTAATACGTATTACAATGTGTTTCATGAATTATCAGAGTCCCCTTTATATAGTAGGAGAATCCTACTCTAGCTACAATTCCGTAAAAGGTAAAAAATCTTCTTTATAACTGATTGCCGGTTCTTCATCGATACATGCGGAGATTTACGCCGTGATATCCGGCCGATCGCGGATATTACGGCCTTTTGTTGGTCATGCTCGATTACTTGACAACGTTCTTCGAAGTCTTGCGGGGTTAGGACCGATCCGGATTGTGACTCCGATATCCATGAAGGCGGGCATCATGCCCCCGGACTTTGGCTCGATAAGTCCCTTGCCTCAATTCTGGTGCCTCATCAATCGTCATTATGTCTTCAGCTTGGTTTATCCCATCGGAGGCCGGGATATATCATGAGTCCGATTTTACCTGTATACAAAAATCAAGTTATAATAGATCATCAAACGGTTCATCATTTTAACTTTCTCCAAAAAATTATTATCATTTTATTTTATTAAAGCGAGACAGTATAGTAGTCTCAAGTATAATTTTTTATTGTTGGAAATTACGGAGAATGTTAGAAAAATAGAAATAAAAAAAATACTTTTTTGACCTTTTAAATAATAATGATAATAATATTGTCAAATAAATGACGAGATACAAAGATCTAGTAACATTAATATTTGTCAAATAAATTATGAGATAGAAATTTGCTTGACTCACCTACTGACATGATAACAATATAAAAGCATTTTGTAAAGAGAACGTAGTTACCCGTACTGTATGTTCGTCGTTCAGCTTTTTCCTTCTAAAAAAATGTTTGCGCACAAGGTTCAAACTATAGATGCAAGCACCTTTAATATCTAGTTTAAAGTTCAAAAACATTGTCAAAAATAAAAAATAAAAAAGCATTTTGGTATTCTTACAAAATTGAAAATTTTATTTGTCCAAATAGCAATCTTTGGCTCATTTACTCCTATAAATTCAAGTTGAATAGTTCTGAAATATTTTATGTCTATGTTTTGACCCAAAAAAGTCCAATTTCGATTGAAAATGTCAAACAGTAGATTCATAGACCAACATTGATAAGTTTGACTACGAAAATATCGTGATTTTCTACACAAGTCACATCACCGCGTTCGTCGAATCGGATTTTCAAAGCAACGATCTCATTTTCATTTTAGAAATGAAAAACTAGCCTTCAATGTACCATATTATTAGCTATGGTCATTATGTAGAGAATGAAATTCGCACAAATTTATTAAAATATAACCGAGTGTTCTAATTTCTCAAAGCGGTTTCAAGAAATTATTTTTTAAACTTATAGTTTAATAATCGCGGGCCGAGAATAACATTAGCGTGTCTGTCAACGCTGCGGAAGAATTGTTGAACTCACCACCGAAATACTTGCCCCAAACCTAATTTTGAATCACTAGGAAACAAAGTTAATCTTCCACCAATTAGATACCCTAAGTTATGTGTATTTTTCGTGTAGAAAGGATTAGCAAGAGAAAATTCTTACGCTTGAAAGTTCTGTATTTTCTCCTTAACATAAATAGGCAGAGTAATAGCGATTAAGGAAGATAATCCACCACTCACCCCTTTTTTTTGCACGTTCAGTTTAGTGGAGTTTGTGGTCTAGTGATAATTTTCCTTAACCTCTCTCACTTATCTCTCCTAACCGGGTCGGGTCAGCCCACATGGAGCGACCCACGACCCATAATCTAACATCTCCCACTTCGCTCATAGTGGGTTAGATCGATGTCTTTGACACACAGTTCATACTGGCAAATAGTTGGTGCGACTTACGAGCACAAAGAGCTATAACATTCCAAAACCAATTAAAGGTTGTACTAAAGCTCTATGTAGAAATCCGATCACATATGGAAAGGATTCACTACTAGCAGGAAGATATTATTACTCGCAATAACCCAGACATCATTCGCTATTGCAGTAGCTACTTATTCGATCCCTCATCCTCGAAAGAGGCAAACTCGAGTTCTCATATAACATTGTATCCACAATTACACTCAATACCCTCATGGTAAGTGTAATGGTCGAACTATGAATACAAGTTAAATAATTAAATTTTAATCGTCTTCCCTTTCTACTAGAATCATTTCATTTCAAATCAACCACTTTCCTAGACATGCATTGCATTGCCGAATCACTCATGGCTATTAGTGGCATGCTAAAGTAGCAACACTGATTGACACTTCAAGAGACAGTAAAAGGCCAAAGAGTATTTCAATAAAAGTTACTCTAACTTCTTTGGGATCTCACATAATGAAGAAGCATGGATTCATTCTTCCATTATCCCATGGTCGATAGCACGCGTGGTATGAAACACATGTTACGGTGTTCTCACCTTATATTTGCGCGTGTGTCGTATTCTTTTGATCATTCAACACCGTACAGATTTGATTTATACCCTCCAAATGTCTAACCCAAGTTTCTCACTTCAATGATCCTCAAACCATCTTCTTAGAGAAACTTGCATCTGGCTTACAAAATAAGCCATAATCGAATAGTGAAATTCGTAAATCTGATTAGTTGTCAAGATCGACCTCTACAAGTAAATATAACCTCGCATTATCCAAGTTTCTATAAGGTCTCATCTCTTCACGGTTCTTAATGTAAAAGGTGATTGCTCGTGTGAGAGAGGCAATCTCGCGACTTGTTCGACACACTTTATCAATAAAACATTCATCACATGCATACGAAATATAAGCATAAATTCAAGAGTCAAATTTTGATGAGCATATTATAATACTAAAGTCATTTTACACTACATAAATATGTACATATCCTTCGCAAACCTTGAGCCATAACATGTTTCTCAAATAGGTCTTTATATATCACCTTTGTAAAACAATCAAAAACTATCATGCTTCGTGTAGGAATGTACTGTAAATTTATCTTTTCACTTGCTACCATGTCTCTCACAAAGATATACTTGATATCAATGTGTTTGGCCTTGCTGTAATACTTATGATCTTTTGTAAATGCAATAGCCGCTTGACTATCACAATATAGAGTCATGGGATCCTAAGAGTTCTTTGTAATATTCAAATGCTCAAAGAATCTCTTCAACCAAGCAGCTTCTTGTACTGCAGACGCACAAGCCACGAACTCAGCTTCAATCGTTAAAAGGGTTGTACATGTTTGTTTCTTACTTTTTCATGATATAGCACCACCATTAAGTAAGAAGGCATAATCGGATGTTGATTTTCTATCATTCCAGTCACCGGCCCAATTATCATCTGTATATAGTATAAATCATTTCCACTATAACATAGTGAATAATCTGCAATTCCCTTCAGGTATCTGAAAATTCTCTTCACAACTTTACAATGATCTCTTCCAGGATTGGATTGATACCTGATAACCAGACCTACGGCATAACAAATGTCTGGGCAAGTACACATCATAGCGTACATCAAGCTCCCGACAGCACTTGAATATGGAACTCGAGACATGTCTTCCTTTTCATTTTCAGTCTTGGGACACATTTGAAGACTTAAAGTTTCACCTCTCGCTATAGGTCCAAAATTTTCTTTATATAAGTTTCTTGAGATAGACTCAATAACTTCTTGGAACGGTCTCTTTGGATCTTAACTCCAAGGATATAATCTGCCTCACCCATATCTTTCATGTCAAATGACTTTGAAAGCCATGACTTGATTTTTTTAAATACTCCAAATTGTTTCCGGCTAATAAAATATCGTTCAAATAAAGAGAAATAATTACAAACATCCCATTGGACTTCTTCACATAAATGCAATGGTCTTTATTGATCATGGTGAAATCATACGAGATCACCTACTTGTGAAATCTCAAATACCATTGCCTTGAAGATTGCTTCAGGCCATAAATAGATATTTTCAACTCATAGACCTTCTTTTCTTGGCCTTTAACGATGAAGCCTACAGGTTGTTCCATGTAGATTTCTTCGTTTAGTTCTCCATTGAGAAAATCTGTCTTCACGTCCATTTGATGTAATTCCAAATCCAAACGTGCAACAATATCCAAAAGTAAGCGAATTGAGGTAAACTTCACAACTGGTGAAAATATTTCCTCATAATCTATTCCAGCTTCTTGAGTAAAGCTTTTTGCCACCAATCGTGCCTTGTATCTTTCTATTGACCCTTCCGCTTTGCTTTTAACTTTGAGAACCCATTTGTTCCCAATGGCTCTGTGCCCAGGCGAAAGGTCAACTAGATCCCAGCTTTGTTGGTTTTCATGGACTCTAATTATTCTTTCATTGCTTTCATCCACTCGTCTTTTCCAGGGCTCGATAAAGCCTCAGTCACAGACTTTGGGTCATCCATTTTGTGGGAGATACCAAGAAAATATAATCTTCAATTTCATAAATACGTTTGGGTATATTTTTCCCGGCATTCTTTCGTAGTTGAAATTCAGGTTCGTCAGAAGGATTTTGGGATTGAGAGTTCCCACTCCCACTCGGATCAAGAATAAGATCTTGATCAATTTGATTATCAACTTTGTCAGAAGACACTTGATGACTATCTGAGTTCAACACTTCATAAAGAAGCTCTCCATTCTTTACCTCGC
Organism: Nicotiana paniculata; assembly: GCA_005239505.1. NCBI lineage: Eukaryota > Viridiplantae > Streptophyta > Magnoliopsida > Solanales > Solanaceae > Nicotiana > Nicotiana paniculata. The sequence goes on from ML334631.1 coordinate 30,115, forward strand.
CCTTCTTTGGAAATCATTTTCCAAAAAATGTAACATCTCGTGATTCAATCTTAGTAACATTTCCATCCCCTAATTCACCAATGAACATATACCCTTTGGAGTGTTATGAATATCTTATAAAGATACATTTCTTGCATTTTGAACCTAATTTACCAAACTTGCTAAAAGAATCTTTTACATATGCAGCACAACCCCAAGGTCGTAAATCCTTTAAGTTTGGTTTATGACCAAAACAGTCCATAGCTCATAAGGAGTGGAAGAAACTGATTTAGGCCCTTTGTTCAATATGTAGGTTGCAGTCAATAATGCATCTCCCCAAAAGGAAATTTGTCTGTGCCATCATGGACCTTATCATGTCCAGTAGTGTTCTATTCCTCCATTCTCCTACACTATTTTGTTGAGGTGTGTACGAAATAGTTAAAAGTCTGGTGATTCCCTTTTCAATGCACAATGATATTCACGCCCTCTATCTGTTCTTAAGGTCTTACTCCTTTTGTCTAATTAATTTTCAACTTCATTCAAATAATTCTTAAAGCATTCAAGTGCTTCATATTTATGAGAAATCAAATAGACATAACCAAAGCGTGTGAAATTATCAATGAACGTAATAAAATATAAAGCACCAGACCTATCCCTCACATTCATTGGACAACAGATATCAGAATGAATTAATTGTAATGGACAATCAACTCTCTTAGCCTTTCCAAATGATTTACATGTAATCTTTCCGGCAAGACAATTTTCACAAGTTGGCATTTCAATTTTAGAGAAAGAACCCCAAATGTTCTTCCTTATCCAATCTATTCATTCGATCTTGTCCTATGTGACCTAATCTTGCATGTCATGTAATAACATCAATATCATTGTTACTAGAATAACATGCCATAACACAACGGTCAACATAATATTTATACGTAGAAGGATTACAATCTAACAGAATAAAACCATCATAACGATGTCCAAAAACATAAAAAAAATATTATCTTGAGTAATTCTAAGACCATTGCGAATAAAGTTCAAATTGAAATCTAAATCTAGAAGAACAGACACAAAGACTAAGTTTCGTCGAATCTCTAGAACATAAAGGACGTCATGCAACATCAAAGATCGGCCACCATGCATGTCCATTCTGCAAGTGCCTATCCCTTTGAGTTCAATCTTTGCATTATTTCCCACATATATATGCTTTGATCCAGGTGGAACTTGACGAAACTCTATAAACGCTTCTCTATCACAGATCACATGGTCGGTGGCCCCTGAGTCTACAATCCACATAGGATAAGATTCAGTTAGCAAAACAGTGTTAGAAACATATATAGCACTAAGAGATGCATTTTGAAATGCTACCTTTTTCGGCTCAGTGCACTCACGAGCAAAATGCCCTGGGACATGGCAATTATAGCACTTCATCTTGCTCTTGTCTTTCTTCTTGTAGAACCGTTTTCCTTTCTTGGAATTTGGCTTGTTTCTTTTCTTGGAGGATCCTTCTCCTCTCTCCTTACCCTTTCCGTCATTTTTCCTGTTTCTCTTGTGCTTAAAGCTTGATCTCTTTGTACCACTTGATTCTGCCACAAAGGCATTAGGTACATCTTTAGCAACACCAAGCCGCTCGTCTTCAAGCTCCACATGACGGGAAACATCAACAAAAGTTTTGATGCTATCATTGTGGGTCAATTTAACCTCCATATGTTCCCAATTATTGAGAAGAGACCGAATCACTGCCTAAACCCGCTGCTCATCAGAGAGAACACGGACAACACTTTTGAGTTGAGCAATCATATTTGACATCACCCTTAGATGTTGCTTGACACCGTGACCATGACGCTTTTTATACGTGTCAAACTTATTGTCAGTTGTCGAAGGCGAATCACAGTTGTACCCCCATATGCCTCTCTTAAATGTGCCCACATGGCTTGAGCAGTAGGATATTGCTCACATTCGTGGATGAGATCATCAACAACTGAACTTACAATAATTCCACGTGCAGTGAAATCTTTCTTTTCAAGCATTATAAGTTTTCAGATCCCTCCTGTGTTGGGCAGTGTTACCCTCCTCTGGGTGACTCATAACATGGTTAATACTTTCAAGAGCATCTTTCTCTTCGAGTACATACCATATCTTACGACTCCAGATGTCGTAATTTTCACCATTTAGTTTGTCACCCTTGTTCAAGTCAGCAATGATACTTTTCGATGTCATGTCTGTTATTAGAGACAATATTACAAGTTTAACTCATCAATATATATTTCAGTAAATTTATGCATGTGATTACACACTCAAGTAAATTAATTATAATATTAATTTTACATTTAGTATATAATCGAACGGTCACTATGTTTCCATTCATCATCTATATCTAAATATTTTAATTAATATTAAAATCACTTCTTAGTGTGTACTTTATTTCAAGTCTCAATCTATTACAAAAAAATATAATAAATAATGTATGTAACTGGTGAGACAAATAACATAATTTACATTTCATTAAGATAAAACACATAATAACAATTTACATGTTTGCTAGGACATACATGCACCAATCGAACACTAACTCTTGCTCATATACGCTAAAAGGTGCACTAGGCCAAACATCATGATAAATCTCAGTTAAAATTTCACCCCAAGGCTCTCGAAGAGAGTCTGCTAAAATAGTTAATGCTTTTCAATCAGTAATTTCTATGTAATTAGCCAATTCAGCTCTTTTAACCTAAAAATGTGTACATGTTCAGGAATGGAAGTATCAGGGCCCATTTTAAATTCCTTAAACTCCCTAAATTTCTTTTCTCCTTCCCTTCGTTCAGCCTTCGATCCCTTAACTCATTTTGTCTCGCCCTTGGGACATTCCTGATGACTTCAGGCCCCGAGTCTGAATCATTATAGAAATAAGTCCTGCGATGACGTACCCTTCTACGTTGTCCCCTTCCTTGACTTCGAGAAGTCCCACTTGGAGTAATTCGAACTTGTCTATGTTCAGCCATATCTGAAATAGGATCAAGGAAACAATAAGAATGGCTACCCATCCAATGTGATAACATATATCACAATTACTTGTAGAAGGATATTAATTGAGGGATTAAGACTAAACTTATTTTAATATTAAAAAAGCAAGAGTTATCTACTGAAAAAGAATGCAATACTTAGTGAGGTAAAACCCATGTGTTCAATCAGTAAAACATGACCAAGAGATAAAGAACCATTCATGTTAATATTGACTTGGCATATTCTGTCAATATATGTATTAAAATCTAGAAGAAATTGGATTAGCAAACCATAATACTTGAATCTAAAAAAAATTAGACTAGCAAACCATAATCTATCAGGAAATCCAGAAACGAATTGGATTTTTTTAAATCTAATATTACACGATTGTCGATTATTGATGCCATCGAGCTTCAGTCATAAATGGCACTTCACGACTTAAAAACCAAAATCTAAATTACTTACTATTATTAATAAGCGGAACTGGGTTTTACCAAACACACTACTAAGGCATAAAAAAACTTTTGTTAACCAATCAAAGTTTAGGACTCATAGACATGATCTGTCTTCAACTAAATAATATTTCCAGAGAAATCATGGAGTGATAATTACGGTTAATAAACCAATTTCTTTGACGCAAACGACACCAAAATTTTGCGGCACCGTAAAAAAAGGAAATTTACAAATCTATTTAATTTATTCCATGTTTAAAGAAACAAGAAACAACGCCGGCTCTTATGCCAATGATAGTTTAATAATTGCGGGGCGAAAGCAACATTAGCGTACTTGTTAATGCAGCGGAAGAATTGTTGAATTCACCACCGAAACACTTGCCCCAAATTGAACTTTGAATCACTAGGAAACAAAGTTAATCTTTCACCAATTAGATGCCCTAACTTATGTGTGTTTTTCGTGTAGAAAGGATTAGTCAGAGAAAATTCTTACGCTTAAAAGTTCTGTATTTTCTCTTTAACATAAATGGGCAGAGTAATAGTGGTTAAGGAAGATAACCCACCACTCACCCCTTTTTTTTTGCACGTTCAGTTGGTGGAGTTTGTGGTCTAGTGGTAACTTTCCTTAACCTCTCTCACTTATCTCTCCTAACCGAGTCGGGTTAGCTCAAATGGAGCGGCCCACAACCCATAATCCAACATAAACACTACTTGTAAAACTTTTATATGGTCATATTTTCTAAAACACCTCTAATCAGTGATGGATTCAGGATTTTAATGTTATGTGTGCTCTACTCTCTTTAACTACAGTTGCGACATTCACCAAAGAATAAACGCGCAACTATATAAAACTTGATAGTGGAAATGGTTAACAAATATTTACATTTAATATTGTAGTTAAAAAAGTTAACTTATACTTCGCGATTTTCATGTTTAGATACACAATAAATAATTTAATCATTGTTTAAACTAAATTTATTTTAAAATCAAACTTCAGTTCAAAAGTATTCACTACTAAACAACAGATATTAGTGATAGACAGATTTTATAATTAAACAGAAGAATCCGTCATTAATCTTATTTAGCGATGAATTAGCGACAGATTATAAAAAAAACGTTAGTTACAGGCGATTTAGCGACAGATTAGCGATGAAGTTCGTAGCTAATTCTATTTTTTTTGTAATGATTAGCTTTAAATTGAACATTTTTATTTAATTCCAAAAAAGTTTAAATCGTATACAAATCATTGTTTACACTAAAATTTTTCCAAAATCAAACTTCAGTTCAAAAGTATAATTAGTAGCTTTAAATTGAACATTTTTATTTAATTACAAAAAAGTTCAAATCATATACAAATTTCCTTGTACAATAGGAAAAGATGGAGTTCCCTTTGTTTGGGTACGTTGATGGGGGTTTGGAGGGAAAGAAATTAATAAAATAAAAAAGAATTATTAAATAAAAAAAGGAAGAAAGGGAAAAACACCAATTCATTTGTGGAGAAGAATTGGCCGTGAAATTGTGAAAGAAAGTAAAAACCGGAAGAGAGAAAAGTTGAAGTTAAAAGAGAGGAATAAAATACTGAGGGGATCGATGTCGAAAATGGTTAAGGGAGGTTAGAATCCTGCGACCGTTTGCACCAAGATACCCTTAATACACTTTCTAACCAAGGCCCCCATTAGCCTATTTTATTCATGGGTGCTGACTCAAATTATTTTTTCATTTTAGCACAAATTGCATACATAAAGCACCCATATAGTAGTACCACGTGGATCTGCCTATGCGGCTCTAACAAGAAGAAAAAATAATTATCACGCTATACATCCCCTCATTTTGGAAAAGTGTTGTCAGATGCAAAGTTAAAGATTTGAAATTATGTATGGTGAATTTAGAATCCAACTTTTAGTTTGTTTTAGTTATTGAATCATAAGTTAAATTTATATATATATATATATATATATATATATAATTTTCTAATAAAATACATGATCTAAAGAAAAGATATTGCATTTGTTAAAATTCGCAACTAAGGACGGGTTCAGGGGTAGAAAGGGATTCGTTCAAACGACCTACATAAAAAAATTATACTATATATAAAATTAATTTTCTTTTATATGTATAAAAAGGGCAGCTTGATACACTAAGCTTCCGCTATGCTCGGGGTCCGCGTGTCACGACCCAAAACCAAGCCGGTCGTGATGGCGCCTATCGTGGAACTAGGCAAGCCGACGCATTCTCAAACAATTCAATTTTTCATTAGAAATTAGGTAAAAGCCTTTTCAAACTGAAATTTGAATAAAAGAGATAAACTCAAAACCATAATGCGGAAAATAAAAGCCCGACCTCGGGTGTCACTAAGTCATGAGACAATACTACATCTACTTAGAAATTTAACAAGACAACATTGTCCGGGAATAGCCAAAAATACACAAAAAGGAGGATAAGGAAGGAGAAAGGCAGGACTACGATCGCCAGGCAGCTACTTCGCTATCTCCGATGATAATCCGCGACTGGAGTAGTCAACAGCCGCTACCGTTTCCTGAGATGCCTGAATTTGCACACAAGGTGCAGGGGGTAATGTGAGTACACCAACTCAGTAAGTAACAAGTCCAAACTATGGGCTGATAGGTAGTGACGGGCTAAACCTCAACAAATAACGAAAACCAAACTGTACAGTAAAGTAGACATGCTTCCCATTCAGGTATTCAGCTCAGGAAGTAATGTAAATGCAAATCTGAACAATATAAAGTAATAAGCTCCGCATATCTATAAGTGTTAATGCACAGAATGCATGAAAATGAACCATGTACTCCCACTCTCATGTGCTCAACCACTCGGTACCGCATACGGCCATCCGGCCCAGGGAAATCCATCGCGGAACATACTCGTGCTGACTATATAGTCACTCCGTACCGAGGAAAAAGGGTAATCCAACCCTGCGGAGAAATCCATCTCCAAATATCAATACTTCGGACAAATCCATGTCCAGGGAAATCCATCCCTCAGTAATATCGTTTGCGCTCATTGGAGGTGTGTTACAGACTCCGGAGGGGTTCCTACAGCCCAACCGCTAACAGAATCATCAACATAACTGCTGCGGAGTGCAGATCATAACTGTCACTCATAATCATGCTCTCGGCCTCACTCAATCATCACTCTCCAGTCTCACACACACGGGCTCACAATACCATGAAACTAGCCCGAAACAATGATATGATGTGCCAATTAATAACAACTGAGGCTGAGACATGATATAATATGCATGAATAAGACTGAGTATAGAATATCAATGAGACAAATGAGATGACAGCAAGAAACGACCACTCAGGTCTCAACAGTATCGGCGTGAAGCCCTACCAGGATATTTAGCATGAGTTACAGCACATATACTTAATCACATGAGAGAAACACAGATATCAACAAGAAAGAATCACTAAGTGGTGTCATGAAATGAACCAGGCCACAATTCTCACGGTGCACGCCGCACGCCCGTCACTTGGCATGTGCGTTACCTCAATACTAATCACATAGCACATAGCTCGGGGTTTCGAACCCTCAGAACCATGTTTGAAAGCCTTACTTACCTCAATCAAGCCAAAATCCTACTCCGCGGAGACCTTACCTCTCGACTCGGCCTTCAAATGTCCCGAATCTGACCAAAAGCAATACAATGCAATCAATATAGGCCAAGGAAACAATTCCACACGAAAAACTATCAATTTCAACAAAAATCCCGAAATTCGCCAAAACCCGGCCCCCGGGCCCATGTCTCGGAATCCGACAAAAATCACAAAACTAGAAAGCCCATTCACTCACGATTACAACCATACCAAATATCAAAATCCGACCTCGTTTGACCCCTCAAATCCCAAATCAAACTCTCCAATTACCAAGCCCTAATCCCCTCAATTTCATCCCTAATTTCTACTAATTACGTTCTTAAACAACTGAAAATCACTATAATCACGAGTATTAAGCTCAAATAACTTACCTCAATGTAAACCACGTTGATTCCCTCTTCAAAACTCTCCAAAAAGCTCCAAAACCGATTAGAATTTGTGAAGTATGACCAAACATTCGCGAAGTCCACAATTTATACCTTCTGCCCAGTACAACCGCATTTGCCGTCCATTGGTCGCTTCTGCGACGCTGCACCTACGAAAAAATGGGTGCGGTCCTTACTTAATTCCACAGAATCCGCTTCTGCGGTACAATTCCTCGCACCTACGGCCCCGCAGGTGCGGATACTCCCCCGCATCTGCAAATCCTCTCATGGTCCTCATTTTTCGCATTTGCGGCTGCCTCCATCGCATCTACGACCTCGCACCTGCGGTCCCCACTCCACATGTGCGAAAACATCAGAAGCAACAAACATCAGCTGCTTAATTCCATCTCCAAACTCTTCGCCAACCATCCGAAATCATCCTGAGGCCCCCGGGACCTCAACCAATAACACCAACAAGTCACATACCAACATACGAATTAGGTCGAGCCTTCGGAACACTCAAAACAACATCAAAACATAAGCCTAAGAATTCCTAAACTTCCATTTTCCGCAAATGACACTGAAACCTACCAAATGACCTGAAATTTTGCACACATGTCACAAATGACACCACTAACCTATTCCAACTTTTGGAATTCCATTCCGACCCCGATATCTGATTTTCCACGGCCGACCAAAAATGCTGAATTTCTAATTTTCGTCAATTCAAGCCTAATTCTACCACGGGCCTCCGAAATACATTCCGGACGCGCTCCTAAGTCCAAAATCACCTAACAAAGCTAACAAAACCATAAAAATTCAATTCCGAGACCGTTTACTCATAAGCTAACCTCCGGTTGAATTCTCCAACTTAACTTTCTAAATAAGAGACTAAGTGTCTCAATCCACTCCAAACCCATTCCGGACCCGAACCAACCAACCCGATGCAACACAATATAGCTGAACAGCACATAAAGAAGCAGAAATGGGGGAAACGAGGCTATAACTCTCGGAACGACCGGCCGGGTCGTTACATCCTCTCCTCTTAAATAAATGTTCGTCCTCGAACGAGTCTAGAAACAAACCTGGAGCCTCAAATAGGTGTGGATATCTGCTCTGCATCTCCTGCTCGGTCTCCCAGGTGGCCTCCTCCACAGGCTGCCCTCTCCACTTCACCTTTACCAAAGCTATGTCCTTTGACCTCAACCTTCAAACCTGCCGATCCAAAATAGCCACCAGCTCCACATCATAAGTCATATCACCCTCCAACTGAACCGTGTTGCAGTCCAATACATGGGACGGGTCGCCAACATACTTCCGAAGCATGGAAACATGGAATACCAGATGCATACTAGACAAACAGTGTGTCAAGGCAAGCTCATAGGCCACCTCTCTAATCCTCCGAAGTACCTCAAAAGACCCAATGAACCGGGGGGTCAACTTTCCCCTCTTCCCAAACCTCATACCACCCTTCATGGGTGATACCTTCAGCAAAACCTTCTCCCCAACCATGAAAAATACATCACGGACCTTCCTGCCTGCATAGCTCTTCTGCCTAGACTGCGCCGTGCGAAGCCGCTCCTGAATCAATCTCACTTTATCTAAAGCATCCTGCACCAAATCTGTACCCAAGAGTGTAGCCTCACCCGGCTCAAACCAACCAATCGGAGATATACACCTCCTCCCTTATAAAGCCTCGTACAGAGCCATCTGAATACTCGACTGATAACTATTATTATATGCGAACTCCACGAGTGGTAGAAACTGGTCCCATGAACCCCCAGGTCAACGACACAAGCGCGCAACATGTCCTCCAAAATCTGAATAGTGCGCTCAAACTACCCGTCCGTCTGAGGGTGGAAAGATGTGCTCAACTCAACCCGAGCACCCAAGTCCCGCTACACGATCCTCCACAACTGCGATGTGAACCGAGTACCTCTATCAGAAATTATGGAAACTGGGACACCATGCATACGAACAATCTCTCAAATGTAAATCTCAACTAACCGCTCCGAAGTGTAAGTAGTACCAGCAGGAATGAAGTGCACGGACTTGGTCAGCCGATCCACAATAACCCAAATAGCATCGAACTTCCTCAAAGTCCGTGGGATACCAACTACAAAGTCCATGGTGATTCGCTCCCACTTCCACTCCGGAATATCTAGCCTCTGAAGCAAGCCACCCGGTCTCTGATGCTCATACTTAACCTGCTGACAGTTGAGACACCGAGCTACAAATATGACTATATCCTTCTTCATCCGCCTCCACCAATAGTGATGTATCAAATCGTGGTACATTTTTGCGGCACCCGGATGGATGGAATATCCCGAGCCGTGGGCCTCCTCAAGAATCAACTCCCGAAGCCCATCTACATTAGGTACACATATCCGGCCCTGCATCCTCATCACACCGTCATCACCAATAGTCACATCCCTAGCATCACCTCGTCGGACCATATCCTGAAGAACGATAAAGTGTTGGGTCATCATACTGGCGCTCCTTGATATGGTCATAAAGAGAAGACCTGGAGACTACGCAAGCCAATACCCGAATAGGCTCCGAAATATCCAATCTCACAAGCTGGCCTGCTAAGGCCTGAACATCCAATGCTAAAGGTCTCTCTGCTGTCAGAAGATATGCTAAACTCCCCAAACTCTCTACCTGGCGACTCAAGGCATCGGCCACCACATTGGCATTCCCCGGATGGTATAGAATAGTGATATCATAGTCCTTAAGAAGCTCCAACCATCTCTGCTGACGCAAATTAAGGTCCTTCTACTTAAACAGATGTTGAAGACTCCGGTGATCAGTATAAATCTCACAATGGACCCCATAAAAAATGATGATGCCAAATGTTTAAGGCGTGAACAATGGCTGCTAACTCAAGATCATGTATCGGATAATTCTTCTCATGGGTCTTCAACTGGCGCGAGGCGAAGGAAATCGCTCTACCCTCCTACATCAAAACACAACCAATGCCTATCCTTGAGGCATCACAATACACGGTATAAGAACCTGAAGCTGATGGCAGAACTAACACTGGAGCTGTGGTCAAAGCAGTCTTGAGCTTCTGAAAGCTCTCCCCACACCCGTCCGACCACCTGAATGGAGCACTCTTCTGGTTCAATTTGGTCAAGGGCAAAACAATAGATGAGAATCCCTCTACAAAGCGACAGTAATATTCTGCGAAACCAAGAAAGCTCCTAATCTCTGTAGCTAAGGATGTTCTAGGCCAACTTTGCACCGCCTCTATCTTCTTCGGATCCACCTGAATACCCTCACTGGACACCACGTGCCCCAAGAATTCTACTGACCCAAGCCAAAACTCACACTTGGAGAACTTTCCATAAAGATTCTCCTCCCTTAATCTCTGTAATACAATCCTCAAATATTGAGCATGCTCCTCCTGGCTACGAGAGTACACTAGGATGTCATCAATGAATACAATAATAAAGGAATCCAAATATGGCTTGAATACACTGTTCATCAAATGCATGAACGCTGCTGGGGCATTAGTCAGCCCAAAAGACATCACCAAGAACTCATAATGGCCATAACGTGTCTTGAAAGCTGTCTTAAGAATATCTAAATCCCGAATCTTCAACTGATGATACCGGGACCTCAAATCAATCTTAGAGAACACCCTCGCTCCCTGAAGCTGGTCAAATAAATCATCAATACGAGGCGAAGGCTACTTGTTCTTGACTGTGACTTTTCTCAACTACATGTAATCAATGCACATTCTCATGGAACCATCCTTATTCTTCATAAATAAAACTGGTGCATCCCAAGGTGACACATTAGGCCGAATAAACCCTTATCTAGGAGTTCCTGAAGCTGTTCTTTCAATTCCTTCAACTCCGCTGGTGCCATACGATACGGTGGAATAGAAATAGGCTGAGTGCCTGGCACCAAATCAATACCAAAGTCAATGTCCCTGTCAGGCGGCATGCCCAACAGGTTTGCAGGAAATACATCCAAAAAATCACGGACCACTGGAACAGAATCAATAGTTGGAGTCTCTGCACTAACATTCAGTAAATTAAATTTCAGTGGATTTGAAGTTCTTAATATTAAAATTAACATACAATGTGTTATAGTTATGTTGCATAGTCCAAATACGGAAAGAATTTATTTAAGCTAAAATCTTACTGATTTAAACTTTTAATTATTAGATTTTTCTACATAATTCAACTAAAAATAATTAATAATCAAAACTTTAACTGATTTAGAATTCTGCATATTTTAAAATTACAGTAATTGTTTCCAATGATTATGTTTATGTTGTTTCCAGGCTACAGTGAGCTATATATTGATGTTTTTTTAAAATTATTTTTTCATATATTTCGACCTGCATTATTTTAAAATATGATTTTTAAGTTTTTCATGGTATTTAGAATTTTAGATGGTTAGAATGGGTTAAAGATTATAGGCGGTCAAAATAAAGACTACATTTTAATGACATAAGTATATTTTTAAGAAAATAATTATATAGACTACACTTTAATTTGGGAGAAAAGTATGCCTTTAATGGAACCATAAAATTCTTAATTAAATTTGATATATACGTACCTAATTAGTTTCTATAAATAATTTGTTCAATTTGATTTATTTTGATGTCCTAAATATTAGGATTTTCTATGTAGCAGTTTAAATAAGGAAAATTTTAATAAGCAAAATTTTAGTCGACTTAAAAATGCTAAATATTAGGGAAATAATTAAATAAATATATTATCCAGTGTAACGTCTATATTAAAAGGGTAAAAAAGGCAAACGACACTTCGCTAATGGCTTTCGTGCTTTTAATATAGTACTAGTTACTATGTACGTGCGTTGCACATAAATCTTTAGTCAGAACTTTGATATGAAAGAACAACTAACTAAATTTAGTAACAAATTATTTACAAGATGAAATAATCATTGTTGCTTCACAGTATTCAAAGCAATAAAATATTAATTATACTACTGTTATGATAAATCAAGTCCCTTATTAAAGATTTTAGAGAAGTATATATTTTTAATCGCTTCTAAAAATAATAACAGATAAATATTTTTTTGATATATATATATAAATATTCTATATACTGTTTGGCTAGTTAATATAATTATTTTTGACAAAGCGATCAATTTTATATTTTGCCCTGGATTTAAGTATTGTATACTCCATGATTATTTAATAAATTGCAAGGGATTTCAATTTTTGTACATTTTTCACTCAAAATGATCACCCCGCTCCTTAAAATATAATAAAAATAATAGTCACAACCATGCAAGAAAAACAATTACATGTGACACCTATTAAGATGAATTTTTTTTAAAACATACAATGTAATATTGTTGAGAAGTTTTTTCACAATTTTTTGAATATACGTAAGAGTAATAAAATACATGGTTAATCACATGAATCACATAATTGCATCGAGTTCGTACATTTTTACTTGAAAATAATATAAATAATTCGAAGAAGTATAGGATAATTTTGAAACTCATTTCAATCATTTGCATTAAAACAATTTTAATACTTTTGGATACATCTCCACTATTTAAATATGTACTATCGAAAATAATCAAGAATTGCGTGGACATGAAGAATAGATACATTTAAAAGAACTATATTACTCTAAAATAACATATGTATCCCTCAATAAATCGGTACCTTAAATAGTACAAACATTTATTTTGTAAGAAGTAAACATTTATTATCTAGAATAGGTAAATATGAAAATGATAGATAATTTGAAAAACAAAACTTAAATTCACAAACTCAATATCCTCATAACAATACATAAAGATAAAATCAATACCTTACATTATATAAGCTTCCTATTGTTTGGAAAGTTCTAGCTGTTTTTTCACATTCTATATGAACATCGTAATATATTTTTGCTTTTGTAACAGAGCTGATCCAATCATTTTGTTTCACATACTTTAAATTGTTTTTAACCTATCATCACGCATAATACATTAATAATAATATTATTCTAAATATTTTTCCTTTTATTTATATAAATTGATGTAACATTGAATTGAAAACAATTTATTGCACTTTAGCATCTAATGAAACTAAATCAATCAAATAATTTTTTTGTTGAACTTCGATATATAGAAGACTTGAACGAACTTGTTCTAGGAAACAATGTAACATATATACATCGATTTTATTTGAGAAATTTGTAAAAGAATTAATTACTCATACTGAAGTAAAATAAATAAATAAATTAAAGAGAACAATCTCATTTGTATTATTAGAACCACCTTATTATCATGTAAAATAAAATATTCATATAAACTTAGCTTTATATTCATATATCTTTTTATCATTTAGAAGTAGATGTTATATTTTAAAAGATTACAATTTAATTATATTTTTATTATTTAATATTTTAAAAATTTACTCAATTTCTTATGTAATACCTCCTCATACTTAGAAACACATAATATATCATATAATACAGTTTTAGCTTTATATGAACTAATAAAAATTAACTTTAAAGGATAGCAAGAATTTTTCAATTTGTTTAAAATGTTATAGATGTTTTTAGAGCATAGTACTAAATTTTTCTTAATGTACGTGCCTTGTTTGTTATAGAGAATTGTAATTAGGAACAACAACTCTATTTGATAGAAAATTATGGACGTGCTTCTCTTATTCATGTAGGATTGACTTTGTAGGGTCGACAATATGTGTAGTTTAAATTGAAAAAGAATTTCATTATAAGGTAGTTTACTATTAGATCCTTAAATTATACAAATATTTTAGGGTATAAAAGTCGATCAATGTTTCAGGAATATTTTTGTCGTGTAATATTTAGCATAAATTATTCATGCTTTTATAATAATATAGATATATAAAAGCCTTGATTTTCGCTCGTATGAAACGCCACCATTCCTATTTTTCATTTCTTAGGGAATATGTTGATGATAAAATACTCCCTCTATCTGACTATCTTAATATAAAAAAGAAAAGCACAATTTCTGCATTGAGTAATTAAGGGGCTGCTCTTCCGTAAAGCAAATAAAGTAACTGTTTTAGGTCTCATATTTATGGGACTTTATTTTTTGTTACACTTAATAGGTTATGTATAAGTTTAAATGTTCTGTAAAGTGAAAAAATTTGATTTCTTTCTTTATTAAGTGTAGAGAAGAAAGATTTGCAACTGTTATGATTTTTACCAAGAAAATTGCACTTGAAATGAATATTGAACCCGAATTTCGTAAGAAACATGTGATATATAAGAAGTAATAATTTGATGAGAATGTTGATAATAAAATCTCAAAATCTTTCGAAGAGTCCCTTGGAATTGATTACTTTATACATAGTAGACACGACTATTTTTTTCACTTCAAATAGATTTGAACAACTCAAAGCATTTGAAAATATATTTGGTTCCTATTTAGCGGTAAAAATTTAAGATTACTAGATAATGAAATTTTGAAAAAATATTGCCTTAATCTTGAATGTTCCTTAAAGCATAATAATCAATTCGATATTGATGGTTTAGATTTATTTTCGGAATTAAAAATATTAAGAAATATAGTATAATTAGAAGACAACAGTTTAATTGATACACTCAGTGAAACAGAAAAAATTGATTCTTTTTCCAATACCTATATTACTTATGGAATAATGGTAATAACTCTTGTTTCCGTTATTTTAGCAGAAAGAAATTTTTAAAATTAAAATTGATAAAATCTCACATAAACACGTCGGGCCCTCTTAAAGTTTAGCTTTAGATCACAAAACTCGTCGGGTCGGCCCTGAACTCTTTGCTCTTAAGATATAGGATAATTTGTAATCTTCATTTTTGACTTTTATGTATTTTATATCGTGAACTTAATCTGATCAATATAATGCCAATCACAACCATTTTCAAAAAAATTTAATATCATTTAGCACAAAGCTGCACATCCCCACCATTATAACCTATAAGTACATAATTAATACGGCACACCTAGGCTAGACTCAATCAAACACATAATCCTTCACTATATAACATGGTTCCAAAGACTGAGTCAGGTACTAAACTAGTAATCACGACTCACGATTAACATGTTAGACAAAATTATTATGATTAATTACGTCAGGAATATTACAACTACATACTCCTTTCAAATATTAAAAAAAAAAACGAATTAGTTGGTAAGACCCCAAAATGAGTTAGGATTGAAATAATTAATGAAGTAGCCGGCACATCTATTCCATCTTAGCGAGTTTATGTATAGTCATATTTGTAGTGTAGTTGCAAAAAAATACTATAATAGTGATAAGAGTTAGAATTTTGAGTAGTTAATAGAATTTGAATAGAAAATTATGAAAGCTGCATAGAAATATTTTAGTAGTGGAATAATATCAAATATTTTGAAACTTTCCAAAATGACTAGACTGTTATATAAATTGGAACAAAAGGAGGCATCTGTTAATTATCTTGACTTGTTGGAGTGAAAATTAGTTTTATGTTTAAGGAAAAATAATTTTCTGAAATGAACTAAAAAGAAAAGAATTTTATAAAAGTTCATATAGGTTAATTGTACAAAATTTTAATAGAAATAATTATATTCTAATTTGCCTCTCAAGATTTGACCATGGTTTGATCCTTGCCCATTCGTTTTCTTTCCTTTTTATCTAACTCTTTTTTTTTTAAGGTTTATTAATTTTTTAGTAGCTCATCAATAATTTGTTACATTGCATTTAAAAAAAAAAAAAAGATTCCCGTACATTCTCTTATCATTCCTAATTTGAAATAAGCAAAAAGAATTATTTAGTTGCTCATCAATAATTTTGTTACCTTGAATTTAAAAATGTAAGATTCCACCTGATATTCTCTTATTATTCCTAATCTAAAATAAAAGTGATATCAATAATGGGGATTGAGATTATCTCCACCAACTTTTCTTTTTTTGGTTAAAGTTTGGATTTTATTAACCAAGTATCAAATATATACACCACCTTGCTCTTTGGACTCTAGAGACACGTCTTACAAAAATACACAAGAGAATAGCTACTGACTATTTGGCCTCATACTGTGGCTACTATAGGTTAACTAGCCATCAACTATCAATGTATACTAATGCTATAGTTACTCCTATTACAAAATAAGGTAGGGTAACTATCTAATCTTTTTAGTAGTTGTTTCTGGGGCGGCTTATCGGACGAAGTGGGCGGTTATTTACCCTTAACGGTTTGGCTTATCGGTTATCGGTTTTTAAATGTATTAATCCGCTAGCCACCCGATAAGATATCAGGCGGATTGGTATCAATTTAGCTCTTATCGAACGGTTATCAGATGGTTTATCGGCCTAATTCAATCTATATTGTCTGTTAACGCATTTGAACTTGTATCTCCCTTGTGAGGTTAGACCTTAGAAATATTGATTCTTGTTTATCATGGTGTTTTCTGGTTTCTTGAGTCCATCAGTATTGACTTTAATCTACGTTGGTCGATGTTTTTCGTTTATTGTGGACATTAAAGTAATCAGAGAGGAAAAGAACATTTTTTTGTAGTGCAAAATTCTCAAACAAAAGGACAAGCAAGAAAAATGGAGTTGTCATCTGTATTACTGTATAGTTATGCCACATCCTTGGAAGTTACGAACTGGAGAGAATTCAATAATTCAACTCTTTAGTCACACGTTATTAAAGATTGTAGTATACGTATTTAGGAATTAGGCGTTAGAGATAGAGTATTGGAAGTGGAAGGGTTTTTGATATATATATATTTTTTAACGGGTTAACGGATTATCCGTTAAGAAAATTGAATAATCCGGCCCCAAACCGATAAGCCATTAATAAAAAAATTTCAATCCGTTCCCCGTCCATTAAACGGTTAACCCGATACCAATAAGACATTAAGCTTCGGTTTCGGTTCGATTTTCGATTTCGGTTCGGTTTTGAACACCCCTAGTTGTTTCCACTTGTTTTGTCTTTGTCCTAAGTGTCCACTTGTAGGATCATTTCTCTGATTATGTCACTGCTATTCCGAGTGGTTTGTTGGAACCTTTTGCTATTTCTTTCTGCCCAAATGTGGTACACTACTGCTGCAAATAGGAACCTCATGATCTCTCCAATTAATTGTCTGTTGTACCCCCATCATCGAATGATGTTAAGTGCGCCTTTCCGAGACTTTGATAAAGAATTTTTTCCTTTGACGAGTGGCTAGACACTTCTATAATGGGATCTCTTGAACCAATGATTCTCTGAGATCTCCATACTACTTCCTCTTCCCTCTGATGTAATTGCCTGATGTTCATCCATTTCAATAATTTGCCCCCAAATGTCTTTAGAGTATGAACATTCAAAGAATAAGTGGCTATGTGTCTCAGCTCTTCCTGTAGAGCATAAGACACATGCATATGGTACTTGAATTCCCCAGCTTAGTAACCTGTCAGTTGTTGCAAGCCGTTTCTGAACTGCGATTCAAAGTATGAAGGAGTGTCTAGGAATTAGTCCTTTGCTCATTACCAAGGACCTCCACAACACCTTTTGGTATTGTGGCACACTAGCAGTATATGCTTTCTTTATTATAGATATGTCATTAGAGGCATATGAACTCAACTCTGCAACTCCAATTGTTAACCAATTCCGAGCATCAAACACTTTCTTTACTACCCATGAGGCTTGTTTTGGAGTAGGTATACTGTCTAGATCCTTATTCTTTATATAATGTGTATGCACCCATAGTACCCACAACTTGTCTTTCTTCTGAGTTATGGCCCATAGTAGCTTGCTTATAGCTGCTTTGTTCCACAGGAATAGGTTGATAACATTCAAACCTCCTGTAGACTTGGGTTGGAAAACTGTATCCCATGCAAGAGCATTTCTCCTGCTATTGTCTTAAGTATCATGCCACAAGAAATTCCTACATACTGTTGCCACCATGTTCAGAACCTTTTTGGGAAGCATGAACACTTGTGCCCAATAGGTTTACATTTCAAAGAGTACACTCTTAATGAGTTATACTCTGCCTGCATATGAGAGCCATCTGGAAGTCCAGCTTTTAACTCTGGCCACTATCTTATCCATTAGGGGCAAACATTCACTTATAGTAAGTTTTCTTGTGGATAAGGGTACTCCTAAGTATTTGAAAGGGAGAGTACCTAGTGTAAAGTGGTACTGTGCTAGGATTAGCTCTTTTACTTGAGCAGAGACCCCACCAAATAGATTGAACGTTTTTCCATGTTGGCTTTGAGGCCTGATGCTTCAGAGAACTTCTCAAACATTCCATCATGAGTTGTATTGAGATAGGATCTGCCTTGCAGCACATCAACAGGTCAGCTGCAAAGAAGATATGCACAATCTCTATTTTTGCACACTTTGGATGGTAACTGGAGTCTTGATTCAGCTTCAACTACTTCAAAGCTCTGTTTAGGTACTCCATTACTAACACAAACAAATAAGGGGACATAGGTTCACCTTGCCTCAATCCCTTCTTTGAATTAAATCTGGGAGTCAACACCCTATTGATTAGTAGGGAATAACTTACAGTACTTACACACTCCATAATGAGCTTGAACAATCTCGTAAGAAACCCAAAATCCAATAATAATCCTTCCATGAGGCTCCATTCTACAGAAGCATATGCTTTCCTGCTATCCACTTTGATCAAGCATTTGGGACATGATGATTTATGAGCATACCCTTTCAGTAGTCATGTGCTATGATCGCATTGTCTAAAATGTTCCTCCCTTCAATGAAAGCTGATTGTGATGCCCATACTGTTTGATCTACTACTGGTTTCAGTCTCTTGTCAAGATCTTTGCTATGATTTTGTATAGGGTTATACAATAAGCAATTGGTTGATATTCCTTGACAAAGGATGGATTTGAAGTCTTTGGTACCAGTGTAATAGTAGTACCATTTACTTCTTTTAGTAGTTTCCTAGTTATAAGGAATTCTGCAATGCATTGATTAATTCCTCTCCAATAAGTGGCCAGAATTCCTTGAAGAACTCAGCTGGGTATCTATCTATACTAGGTGCTTTGTCCAGAGGTAGGTCTTGTACAGCCTGTATGATCTCCACTCTAGTTACTAGTAGAAGCATCCGCTGTTGCTGAGCTAGTGTTAGGTAGGGGCCATTTTTGGCTATACTCACATCAAGTCCAGGAAAAACCGGAGCTGCTTCCCCAACACTATTTGAAGGAACCCCACGAATTCCATTTGTATCAAAGTTGGTCTATTAGTCTCATGTTGGATTCATTGTAGATAGATGATATTCTGTTCCTTGCCTGTCTAGCTTTCAAGAATGCATGGAAATACTTAGAATTTGAGTCTCCATATGCAATCCAGGTGGCCCTAGATTTTTGTCTGAAGACCTTCTTTTGTACTATCTCACATTTTTCTAGTTGAATGAGTTGTAGCTTTTCCTCCTTAATCAGTTGTAGATTAAAGCAGTCCTCATTCAGTGCTTCCTATGTATACTTCAATTGTTCCCTGAGTTTTGTTTTGCTTGAGATCTATAGAGGATATATCTTTGTGCATGGCTTTGGTGGCTTCCTCTATTAGCTTCAGCTTCCTCCATATAATAAACATAGTATATCCATGTATGTCATGTGCCTATGTGCTTGAAGGTCTTTTTCCTTTTGTTCTTTTGGTTTCTGTATTCAACATTATAGGTGTGTGATCTGAGATTTCTAGTACCATGTAGTTAGCCTCAATGTCATTGTAATAGTTGAACCAACCTGCATTCCCAAATACCCAGTCTATGTGACTACAGATTCTCCCCCTTGTTTCTCTTCTGTTGCTCCAAGAGTATTGGATTCCCTTTTTTGTGAGTTGCCCTACACCAATATCTTGCACACATTGTTGAAAGTCTGCAATCTCGGATTGGTGTACTGTATACCATTAATCTTGTCCTCCACATGTAGTATACTATTAAAATCTCCAATGATAAGCCAAGGTTCATTGGTCATTGTATTAATCTATCTCAGCTGATCCCATAAGGCCTTCATGTCTGCTACAGTATGCATTCCATAAATAAAAGTAATGCAACTATTGAATGTTGACTGTCTATCTTTGATTTGACAATGGACTAGCTGAGAGGTGGAGTCTAATGTTGTCATAGCTAGTAAATTTGATCTCCATCTAATCCAGATTATACTATTAGGAGCAGAGTTGTAATTGTCAATGAACTCCCACTCCACACCAAACTTTCTTTGAATCCTAGGAGTCTTAGGATTTTTAACTCTAGTCTCAAAGTACCCAATTAAATTTATCCTGTTCTTTTTCAGAAATCTCTTGAACTCTCTTTGTTTAAATGACTTGTTATTCCAAGCACAAATGACCATTGAGATGGGGGTATAGTGGTATGGTTGATCCCTTTCCCCAATCCCTATGAGGAACCTGCATTTGGCCCCTACTCCAAACTCCTTGAACGACCCCACTGGTCGTTTTGAGAAATTGCGTCTGGCTCAGCAATTTGAGGTTACGAGTAGCTTCACACAGTGTATTATGACTTGCGTGTATCATCGGTTCGGATTTTTGAGAGGTTCGGAAAGGGTTTTTAGGGGTGATTCTCATTTGAGAAGCTCGGAGTTGAAGGAAATGACCCAAGGTTTGACTTTTTAAGTATTTGACCTCAAATTAGAGTTTTGATGGTTCCGGTAAGTCCAGAAGGTAATTTTGGACTTGGGCGTATGCCCGAAATTTCATTTGGATGTTGCTAAAAGGTTTCGGCATCATTTGGCGGAAGTTGGCAATTTAAAGATTTAGAATTTTCCTAAGTTTAACCATTATTTGAATTTAAGGCTATCAAGTCCAGATTTTGATTTCGGAACTTGGAAGGGTATTTTTCTTCATTTGGAACTTGCCTGCAAAATTTGGTTTCATTTGGAGTTGATTTGATTTGGTTCGGACGCTTGGTTGCGATTCTAGAAGTTCTTGAAGTTCATCGTGATTTTTCATGTGTTTTGGCATCTGATTAGTGAATCGAGAGGTTATTTTGGTGTACCGATCGTGCGAGCGAGTTCGTGTTATGTTTTCAGACTTGTGAGGGTGTTTGGTTTAGAGCCCCGAGTTCTCGGATGAGTTTTTGTACGTGTTTTAGAGTGTTGGAGGAAGAGAAATCCCTGGCAACCACACTAAAACTCTCCTTCCTCTTAGATAAGAAACTTAGAATTAAGACATAAGAGCAGAAAAACGAGCAGCTATATGAAAATACAGAAGCTCCGTCTTCTTCTAAATTAGCGAAACAACAACCCAAATACAAATCTTCATCCATCATAAAGAAATCATGTGAGCATTTGAAATCAATGCCCAACATCACCAAAACGATCAGATCTGAACAAAACAGGTGAGTTTGTGAGGTTACCAAATCTCTAATACTACAAAATGCAAAAGAAAATGATTTTAAGTTTTTATCCCTTTTTTACGCATATAGAAATCACTCAATTAACTAGAGGTCGTCGACAGGTTTTCCGTTCGGGGTAGCAGGTTGCGATTCCAGTCCTATCTTTGTTGTTCTCGTTGATGTCCCTGTCTGCTATTCAAATGGATCGAGTATCATCGTTTTTGGATCAATTCTAATGCAAAACAGAAGTGGAATTTGTGTTTTAACTGAGATTGAGCCGAGCGGAAGTGAATTTGTAAAGGAAAAGCTGATTTGAGTATTGATTTGGCCGAATCGAGGTGAGTGTCTTGCCTAACTTTGTGTGGGAGAATCTACTCCTTAGGAACTGAGTAAATTGTGCTATCTTGCTATGTGAAAGTTGTGTACGTAAGGTGACGAGTGGGTACCCGATTTATATGTGGTATATGACCGATTTAGATTGTCTAGTGTCTTTCCATGCCTTTAATTAAATTGTCATAACATGTGGTATCTCGTTGTTAGTCTATTCTTACATGCCTTATTTGACGCTTCTAGCACCTATTATACTCCTTACTCATTATGTGGCCTTATATGCAGTAATTGAAGTTATTGTCTTCCTTATTGTCTTGTTACCGCTTAATTGTTGAATTGTTCTATATCTTTCCCTTATCTGCTACCTGTCTTAATTGTTATGATTTCATACTTAGTTACCACGTACTTTATCTGCCCTGCCATTTTTGTATAGTTGTTGTGTTCCTCCGGGTTTTATGTGGTTTCTTTGTCGATGTGTACTGATACCCTTGATTGTAGAAATTATTGTAAATGAAGTCGTTGAATTGTTGTTATTGATTTAAATTATTGTAAGGGGGATGGGGTTGGACGCTGCAACAGGTGAAATAAGGGAGGTGGTGAAATAAGGGAGAATATTTATAATGTGATATTGTTATTATATGGCGGGATAGGGTTGCACGCTGCAACAGGTGAAATAAGGGTGGACTGTTATGAGGAAATAAGGGTGAATTATGATATTGATATTATATGGTGGGATCGGGTTACGCGGCCAGGGGCGGACCCACATGGAGTCAAGAGGGTTCATATGAACCCGTTTCGTCGAAAAATAACACTGTATATATAGGTATATTTTTCCTGTCTTCAAACAAGTAAAGGCATAAATTTTATTTTGAACCCGGTTTAAACAAGAAAATCGCCTAGCTTGCTGGTAAAGAGAGTTCAAACTAGCCACATGGTCCTGCAGGGGAACTTTAGTCCATTGGGTTGAAGTTTTGTCTTTGTAAACTGGGAACTTCAGCCCATTATGTTGAAGTTTTGTCTTTATAAATGGGGAACTTCAGCCCCGTATGTTGAAGTTCCCCAGTTACAAAGACAAAACTTCAGCTCTAGGGCTGAAGTTCCCCCCAGTTACAATGGGGGGAACTTCACCCCCGTATGCAGAAGTTTTTGTTTTTATAACTGGAGAACTTCAGCCTCGTATGCTGAAGTTCCCTAGTTATAAGTTTTTGTCTTTATAACTGGGGAACTTCAGCCCCGTATGCTGAAGTTCCCCAGTTACAAAGAAAAAACTTCAGCTCTAGGGCATAATTTCCCCAGTGTAACTGGGAGGAACTTCAGCCCCGTATGCTGAAGTTCCCCAGTTACAAAGAAAAAACTTCAGCTCTAGGGCATAATTTCCCCAGTGTAACTGGGAGGAACTTCAGCCCCGTATGCTGAAGTTTTTATTTTTATAACTGACGAACTTCAGCCTTGTATGCTGAAGTTCCCTAGTTACAAGTTTTTGTCTTTATAATTGGGGAACTTCAGCCCCGTATGCTGAAGTTTCCCAGTTACAAAGACAAAACTTCAGCTCTAGGGCTGAAGTTCCCCAGTGTAGGGGGAACTTCAGCCCCGTATGCTGAAGTTTTTGTTTTTATAACTGGAGAACTTCAGCCTCGTATGCTGAAGTCCCCTAGTTACAAGTTTTTGTCTTTATAATTGGGGAACTTCAGCCCCGTATGCTGAAGTTTTTGTTTTTATAACTGGAGAACTTCAGCCTCGTATGCTGAAGTCCCCTAGTTACAAGTTTTTGTCATTATAACTGGGGAACTTCAGCCCTGTATGCTGAAGTTCCCCAGTTACAAAGACAAAACTTCAGCCCCGTGGGAGGTTCTTACAAACGTATGGATGATCTTCGAGAATCTCAAGCAGAAAAAGTTCAAGAGGCATTAGACATGGGTGAACTTGAAACTGGTAGGGGTTTGAATCAAGAACTTGGTCTTTCTACAGCTGCCGATACTCGTTGGGGTTTGCACTACAAATCTTTTAAGAACTTTATTTCTATGTTTGGCTCAGTTATTGATGTTCTTGATACTATCGTTGTTGATGCCCGAACTTTAGAAGAAAGAGTTAAGGCAAAGGGATATCTTAGCACTTGTCAAACTTTTGAGGTTGCTTTCATGTTGCACTTAAT
>ML334633.1:0-32924 GCA_005239505.1 Nicotiana paniculata
CACTTACGACTATTTCTGCCACAACAAGATAAATGTATAACCTTTCCCCTTCCTTTGGTTAAGACAGTAGTGGAGGATTCGATAGATAAGCCTTCAAGTCTTTAAGATCTTGTTGACATTCTTCAGTCCATTCGAACTGATTCTGCTTCTTTAGTACTGAGAATAATTTAAAACTCTTCTCTGAAGATCTGGAGATGAATCTTCCTAAAGCTGCAATCCTACATGTTAGTCTTTGAACTTCTTTTTTGCTCGTTACTACATCAGGTATTTCTTCAATAGCTTTAATTTGAGCAGGATTTACTTTAATGACTCTATTTGATACGAGAAAACCCAAAAATTTACCTGATTCAACGCCAAAGGCTCATTTTTCTGGATTTAACTTCATGTTATACCTGCGGAGGATCTCGAAAGTAGTCGAGAGATGTTGGAAATGATCTTCTGCCTTTGTTGACTTTACCAACATGTCATCAATGTACACCTCCATTGTTTTCCCCAGATGTTCCTGGAACATCTTGGTCACTAGCCTTTGNCTTTATCGATCACTTGATTCTTGAACGATCCCTGCTTTATTTTCTTTTTCTTGACATATACGAAGGATGAGTCTTCATTTAGTTTATGAGTCATCACTTCTGGGGGTATACATGTCATATCTGAGTGGGACCACGCAAAACAATCTGCATTAACTTTTAAATATTCAATTAACTTACCTCTTTTGGTCGGGCTTAGCCTTGCTCCTATGTGGATTTTGTGCTCAGGTTTAAGCTCGAACAGTGGAACAACTTCGAGCTCCTCAGTCGTTGTCTTGATATTTTCATTCTCTTCTGGTTCTTGAATAACATCAGGTCTGGAATCCATGTCTGTATGTCTTGATGTGACATCCGTGGTTATTTGATTCAGCGTGTCTTTATCATTTTCTTCCGTGTCTATTCGAGTTGCTCCCTCGTCTTTTGATTCCTCCGCTATTTCTTTTTTATTAGAATGCATCACTGAGTTGATATTTCTTGAAGTCTGTTCATCACCTTGAATTTGCTGGATTCCCCATCTGGAAGGGAATTTGATTACCTGATGCAGGGTGGATGGTACTGCATCCATGTCATGGATCCATGGTCTCCCCATGGTTACATTATAAGCCATATATGTATCTATAACTTGAAATTTTGTTTCCTTGACGACGCCTTCTGCATAGGTATTAAGCTCAATTTCTCCTTTTGTTATGACAGTAGAGTTGTCGAATCCAGACAAGGAACGTGCTTTTGGAATTACACGGTCCCCCATTAACATCTCTTTCACAACTCTCAGCAAAATGATATTGACCGAGCTACCTGGATCAATCAATACTCTTTTTACGTTAGTGTCATGTATAAGTAGAGATATTACTAGTGTGTCGTTATGTGGAAGCAGTAATCCATCAACATCAGAGTCGTCGAATGAGATGTTGTCAGCCTCCAAAGTCTCACGAGTCCGTTTCCCGTGGTTCATTGTGAACTTGGACATCCTTCTTGCTGAAGTATAAGTTACGCCATTTACTTCCTCTCCTTCATTTATCACATTTACAGTTCTCTTCAGAGATGGTGGTTTTGGGAGCTCCTGCCTAATCTAGGTGAACATTAATATACAGAATATGCGACACTGTTTCACAAACTCAATGGCAGGGTCCTAATCAGTTTGTCTACTGATGTTAAGTCATGTAAAACTTAGCAGTAAACAATCAAAAATATAGTTTCCAATTTTATATAGAGATTAATTACCTAAGGCTTGTCTAGGCGTGGGACTGTACGTAGTAACAATTACAAGATATTTTAAATAGTTTTGAAGTTATTTAACCTACGAACATGCTATTCTAGGTGACACGGATTTGAAAATGAAAGATTGGTACCAGTTATACTCAGAAAAACACACACCTATATGTGAGACTGTTTTTATGCCTCTTAAGGATCAATGACTTATTTTAATTAAACTAGGCGTATTCAAACGAATGCAAACAGAATTCCTAGAACATGGTATCTAAATGCACACAAGAGTGACATATTTTTTGTTAAAGTTATTCATTAACCTAATAGCAGGATTTCTAAGTGAGAATACTTGTGCAACATTAAAGCATGGATTGGCGATATGTGATATGCTGAAGCAGTAAACGTGAAGACCCTAAGAGGATATCCAATGCACATGTTTAACATGGTTTGAATGCAAATAGATATAGTAGACCTAGAACATGATTGCTAATGCAGATTTGCAGAATATAAAGCCTAGGAACATGATCTCTACCCAATATTACCCATAGTATCATACAACTACCCTCCCATTTCGCACTAATCACCTCCATATCTGTTTACAAATAATTATTACAGACCAATGATTGAATAAATTACATAAATAAAATATAAATAAAGCTATAGGAAGCCTGAAACAGGCCCAAGGCAAACCTGGGAATGCCAGGACTTCAGTAGTCTCAGATGCCAAGGGTTTCATAGCCAAATTCATGTCCAGGTATGTTAGAGTTCCCTAAGGACCTCAAGGATCCCGGGCAGTGCTCACACCCAGAGTTTTTCACTATGTGCAGTGTGGAATGGCCAGCCCCAGTGTGCTAGAGTTCAAAGGAATCTCAAAAGGATCCCAAGGCAGTACACACACTGGAGGAGCAGAACCTATTGACTTAAGAGTAAAGTGAGAGTGCTTGACAGAGTTTTGAAAAGGTTTTTCGGTAAAACAATATAAAGAGGATTCTAGGAGTGAAAAGTTTTTGAAAAATAGGAAATAATTTGGTGATAAAACAATTTAAGTAAAACGTATTGAAACACTTTTGAAACCAGAACACATATTAATTGGAATACTTAGCAAACATCTTCCAAACAGGGATTGAGGGGATTGGGGACACATAGAATACACATTAATGTATAATGGAGCACATAAACAACATGATGCACACAAATTTTCAAGAGTTTTATAGAATTACTAAGTTATAAAGGGGTAGGTGATTGAGACATAGAGCCAGGATCACAGTAAAGCCATGTTGAAAACACATTAACACTGGACATGATTAAGCACACAACCAGAATTACTTTGAAAGACTAGATAACTCCGCATGATCTTATCATTAAAGTAGAATAGGTAGGAATTCAAATGAAAAGACTAGGCAAACACCACACAAGTATTCCTAGTGTAGACATGCTGACACATTGAACAAACAAGATTTGGACATACTAGGTAGAGTGGTAAGCAGGCAATCACAGTTTAGACATGCTAAATGCATATTAAACAGAACAAGATTGAGACATGCTAGGTGAAACAATCAACAAACAATGTAGTTTAGACATGCTAAATCAAGATTGAGACATGCTATGTGAAACAATCAACAAACAATGTAGTTTAGACATGCTAAATCAAGATTGAGACATGCTAGATAAAGCAGTAGACAAGCAATTATCACATATTGAACAATACAAGATTAGGCATGTTAATCAAGGCAGTAAACAAGAACAAGAATAGAACTCGTAATTGATAAACTAAGCAGTAATGAAACACATAGGGTTTAGATTAAATAAAATTAATCAGGGACATACTAGTTAGGGAGAGAAAACACATAATGAAAAGCAGATGTTGTGCAATGGCTAGCCTTGGCTTACATCCAGCTAGACTAGTGAGTATTGCAAGTAGCAGAGAAGAACAAAGAGTTTTTGGAGTATAAGTGTATTGGTGAACTAATGTTCATGTTTTAGAAGTGAGAATAAAGGAGAGTATATTTAGCAGTTTAGGAGCAGGGCAGAATAAGGTAAAAGAAATCAACACTCAGCAATTAAGGAAATCACAGAACCAATTACACATAAAATCAGCAGAGTCTTCCCTTAATTAAGGGTAACTACTCAACGGTAAAGGATATGAGTCATTTAAGGAAAGAAATCAAATCAGACTTAAGCAAGAGGTAAATAAACAAGAGTCTAATTAAGGAAGCAATCATGAAGAATCAGTAATATTACAGGCGATTAAATAAGGTAAGAAAAATAATTAAAGTCGTAAATGAGGGAAATAATCAAGAATCAGTCAGTCAAATTCAAAGTGACACTGATTTTCTGGAGGAATACTAATTTCCACAAATAAAATATATGCTAGGCAAAATTCCATAAACATAGAGCAATTAGATGGAAAATACTTCAGAAACCCTAATAGGGATGAACTAGGGTAAAAAATCAAAACAGTGAATCTGACTAAGGGAAGCATGTGAGTCAAACACAGAATGAAACATTGCACAAGCAACACGAAGAACTCAGAATCGAATCACAATATGAGAAAATTAGGGCTTTAGCATAAATCAACTAGGGTCCAAACAATCTTAGCATGAATAAATCAATAACACTTAGGAACAAAGGATTGAACATTCGAAAAATCAGAAAACTTTGAGAAGATGAGTTTCAGTAAACTCTAGTTTTTAGGAAAAACGGAAAATTAATTGAAAAAACAGAAAACTTTCAAGAAAGCATGTGAAGTACGTTCAATCCGTCTCAGATCTGTACAGATCTGAGAAGATCAAAGATAAAACTAGGGTTTTAGAAGTAAAATAAAGATGAGAACACAGAATTAGGAATCCATGGGTTTAAGACGAAAATAAGAAGGATCTTACTCAATGGTCGAGTCAAATGGCCTGAAACAGGCGAGAAAACCCAAAGGTGTAAACAGACATGCCTAGGTCCCTTGAGAATCTCCTCAAGGATCTAGGAGATGGAGATACCATAGCATAGATGAGGCCATTAGAGGCCTGAGGTGGTGAAGAACCACCATAGGAAGGCAGTAGGTTAGTGACGGCGGGGGGAGAATTAGGATTTTTTCTAGAGAGCATTTGAGAGAAGAAGAGAAGAGAGACGACGGGGGAAATGGGGAAAATGATTAGGGTTTGAGGGGTGTGGGTGGGTTTAATTATGGTAGGAAATATCCTGACCGTTGATCAAAAGTGATCAACGACCAGGATTGGCCAAGGGGTTTGGGTCGGGCAGGTAGGTATTGAGCCGGTAGATTTTAGGCTAAAATTGAAATAAAAGAGGATGTTTGTTAAATACCCCAAACAATTGATTAAAAATAATTTGTAAAATAAGTACTACTTATAAAAAATGAATTTAATGCATGGAAATGTTTTAAAAAAATAATTATTTAGTATTTAAAAATACAAAAGACTAATTTCTAGTAAAAATGTATGCATGGGCTATAATTGCAAAGTTATTGCAATTGTAGCCAAAATGTGCCAATTTGGCTATTTATAGAATAATTGGACTTAATAAGACCATAAATAGTAAATTAAACCAAAAAATATTTTTGAAATCATTTGTGATGCAATTTTATGATTATTTATTAGAAATAAAATACTGGGTAAATTAATAAAAATATGAAAAATTATGAAAAAATACCAATTGATGCTAATGCATGATTTTGAAGAATATACGCAATTAAAAAATTATTTTGGTAAAAATTGGGTATCAACAACGACGAACTCGAATCTTTATTCAACAGTTTGTGATCAGACTGTGGGTTTTCAAATTTGGAACGAGCCTCTCGTCCCGAAGGTCCCATGTATGGATCATACCTGTTTTTGCCAGTTCTCCTTTCTGATTCGGAGCGTCTAGAACTCATCCTGTCTTCTGCTTTTGATTGGGCAATAGTATCTTCCTCAATTCGTAATTTGGTGTTGTACCTGTTATAAACATCGTTCTATGTCGTAGTTGGGAACTCTCTCAAGCTCTTTTTGAGTCTCCTCGTGGCTTCAGAGCTTTTATCGTTCAAATTACTTGCAAAGGCCATATCTGCCCAATTGTCAGGTACTCTTGATAGAAGCATCCTTTCACGTTGAAACTTGTCTACGAATTCACGGAGCAACCTTGTTTTATTTTGAATATGTCTTCCATTCTCTTTTCCACTTTTTGTGCACCGGAATGTGCTTTTATAAATAAATCTGCAAGCTCAGCAAAAGAATCAACAGAATTTTCAGGAAACAGAGAATACCATGTTAATGCTCCTTTGGTGAGTGTCTCTCCGAACTTTTTGACTAACACGGATTCAATTTCTTGCTTAGTCAGGTCGTTGCCTTTTACTCATGTGGTGAAAGCAGTAACATGATCATGTGGATTAGTTGTCCCATCGTACTTTAGTATGTCAGGCATTTTGAATTTCTTGGGAATCGGCAAAGGTGCCGCACTCGGCTTCCAGGGTTGTTGAGAGTATTTATCAATATCAATACCCTTGATGACAGGTGGTACTCCAGGAATTTGCTCGATGCGATCGTTTTGTTCCTTCACCTGTTTCAGCAAGGTTAGTATTAAAGATTGTAAATCTGAATTATTAGACATACCTGGTCTTCCTCCAAGTGATTCATTTAGAGTGCCTTTACTTCCTGAATTTGCTAGTCCAGATTGTGGATTTTCTACAGTCGCGATGTTGTTTGGAGGAGGCGTAGGTGACACAGTTGGTAGCCCACTCATGAAAGCTTGAAGAGCTTCACTCACATATTCACCAACCATATGTTTCACAGAGTCTTGTTCTCCTGCTTGCTCGTTTCCAATTTGATCATTGTTGTGAGTTGTAGATCTTTCTGGGAGTTGTCCCTTGAACCTCGTGGGGATCCCTGAGGCGATGGAATTGGGGTTCCAGTTGTTTGTTGGTATTCGACATGATTCGATAAAGGTTATTCGAGAAAAAACAAAGATTATCAGAGTTCCCGGTAATGGAACCAATTTGGTTAACCAAAAAATTAGATTCTTAGTCAAAACTATTTTAAGAAGTACTCGGATTTCTGATAACCGTATAATAAAAATTAAACTTGTAAATAAGAAAGCAATAAGATCACATAAAAGTAAGTATATTTCAGTAGTGGTTCGAACGTGTCCATACGAGTGAGATTTTACTCCCTTTTATAGGGAATTTCTTAATATAACGTCTACTCTTCTTAATGATTGAGCATTAATGAATATTTATATCATTAATGTAACGTTACAATAGGTAATCGTAATTGTTGCGTGAAGATTTTGTAACGTTTAGCTCATTGATTGAAGATCTATGAATCTGCCCTTTATTCTGCCCTGGTTCATTCTGACCGTGTCTCTTCAACTTCTCGATTAGACTGGAGCTTCCGCTTCTAATTATTTCGTGGGTGTTTACCCAGTACCTCTATGCTCCGTACCTCTTTCCAAACTTTCATCCAGTTGTCGCCCTTCCATTGTTTCACGTATACTGCTTTGCCATCCAAAATATTACACGTATAATGTCTATTTTTTACCAATACAGAGGGAAGGAGAGGGAAATCTCAAACTGACGGTAAAGAACAGTTCTGGTCCAACAGAGGAATATCATTTATTCTCCATTTTCAAATTTGAAATTGAAATGAAGCATTCAATATATATTTTGTTTTTCAACTGTTTTTGTACATCAGAAATATCGTACTCTCCATTTTAAAATTCGAAATTGAAATGGATTTTGTCCCCTCAAATTATTTGGAGATTTTTTTTCAACTTCATCTTGCTGTCAAAATATTAAATACAGTGATTTTTGGAGAGTTAGCTAGTCCACTGCGAGTTACGCAACTAAGCAGAATACATGATGAAACTCTTCTTGATTAAAAAAGAGAACTAGCGTTAGGATATAGATTTGTTTGAAACTTTTTAAAAAAAAATTTAAAGTTGCGTTGAAAAATAAATTTTGAAAGTTGAAGTTATATTTGGACATGCATTTTATTTAAAGAAAAGTTGAACACCGGCAACGCCAATTCAGTTTTTCAACTACCACACAACTGCTTTGCTACTATTAGTTGTTAAAGCACCTAAGCTCTCAACCAAAAGTCATCAAACCTATTGACATTCTCGTGATCAAAATGGGCAGCTAAAACAAATTCACAGGATCTGCAGTCCTGCCTTCTCGCCATCGCGCGGTCATCCCTTCATTTCTTTAATAAGAGCAACTGAAAACACAACATAAAAGACCCCGTGATACTTCCGGAAGAAAGGAACATCGAGTGGTATTGGGGGTTGGGGGAGGGGTTTGGTTACTTGAGCTTCTCCCCATTGGCTTTCCAGGGATGTTAAGGAACCTGACGTGCATTTTATACTTTGGACCTGTTGGCTAAGCACCAGGTTCCTTTGCCAGAACGTCATAATTCGCAAGTGTGATCTTGTTTTCCTTTTTTGGGGGAAAGAGAGACGAGAAAGAAAGAGCACCAAGCAAGGTCCAAACTTATTATACATTCATAACACAACAAAAACAAGAAACATATCCAGGGTCACAAAGACTGGGTCTCGGAATGTGGGGAAGTCTACAACAACCCAATTGATGACCTCAAACCATATCCAAGAGTGCAGATATCCCTAAATTACATCAAAGAGCCGCTCACTTGTAGTCCGAGTGAGTACTTTATTCTAAACTGCTTTATCTAGTAACAAAAAACAGACTCCTCACAGCAAAAACTACACTTGGCCACCAATGAGTAAACTGCCACTTTTAGTGAACTGATGCCATGTGCTTAATCAAGTCCACCACTCGTGTGCTGCAATTCCATCAAGGATTACTATTAGCAGGAAGGTTCAGATCACAAAACTCTAACACAATGCAGTCACGCAGAGCATATACTGAATTGGAATGATAATGAATAAATATTCATACCTGTAACCCCATTCATTGTCGTACCACGAAACAAGCTTGACAAAATTCTTGCTCAAAGCAATTCCAGCCTTGGCATCAAATATGCTTGATCTGCAAATTATTTCCATTCAGAAATACAGATCAGTCTGATTAGAAGAGCAAGATCAAAGTGGATCAGTATACAAGGTTCATGCAAGAACTTTAGTGGAGCTCGTGGAACATGAAATGGAGAGAAAATAGTTAATGAAACACTTCAAAATCCCAAACTCACCTATTGTCTCCCACGAAGTCTGTGGACACCACGTCATCTTCAGTGTAACCTAGAATTCCCTTCAATTTTCCTTCAGATTCCTCCCTTTAGAAGATATATATCGATGCAACGTTAGCAACTCAATACAATCTAGCAGCTCCAAAAGAATAATTTTGGACTAACAGATACATCATTACAATCTACTATTGATGCGATAACAGAATCCTTGAGGGGAAGGGGAAAATGACTTGCACATACTAGTGCCCTTGTGAAAATTAAGTACAGACAACAAGCTTACTTAATGGCAGCCTTGATTTCATCATAGGTAGCTTCTTTCTCCAGCCTCACTGTGAGGTCAACCACGGACACATCAACGGTTGGGACTCGGAAAGCCATTCCGGTTAACTTTCCATTCAATGCTGGTAGGACTTTCCCAACAGCCTTGGCCGCTCCAGTACTGCTGGGAATAATATTGAATGATGCAGCTCTTCCACCCCTCCAGTCCTTGGCTGATGGCCCATCAACAGTTTTTTGGGTGGCTGAAATAACATAAAACAGGTTGCAGAACTGAGTGAGCAAGCTACAAATGAAATGTATTTAAAAGTAAAAGCAAGAGTTACCCTCACCTGTGATGGAGTGGACTGTGGTCATGAGACCCTCAACAATTCCAAATCTGTCATTTATAACCTGCAGAGTGCATGAGAAATTGTGACACGTTGTTTCATTCTCGTATCCATGTTATGCAATGACACAAAAAACAAATTTGAAGAATCGGGTGGGTAGAACCTTGGCCAAGGGAGCAAGGCAATTTGTGGTACAGCTAGCATTTGAAACAATGTTGAGCTCAGGCTTGTATTCTTTCTCATTGACACCGACAACAAACATCGGAGCATCCTTGCTAGGGGCAGAAATGATGACTTTCTTGGCACCACCCTGATGATTCACAAAAGTTGAGCAGATATTAACTCCCTTAAATCACTGATAATAACTCAAGCTAAGGCGAAAGGAAAGATAATCAATTAATCCAACTATCATAGCATTAGCAGCAACTAGCAATTAGCATACAGAGCCTGAGGCGGGTAGTAACCACTATACCATGTTAATTCAGAGTCCTTAATTTGACTCAACAATCAGATATGCTTTATTTTCTAAAGTTAAATTGCTTTAGTTGCACCAAGGCTTGAGATTAAATGTCTGTAAAAGTTAATGTTCTTGCCAAGAAAATACTTATAATATCATTTATATATAGGTGCTACCGTGCTCACCAAAATGCAGGTATAGATCTTTCGATCATCACAATAAAAGATGTACACATCAAACAATGATTAACATCACTAATACCAATTTTGTAATACTGCTTTCAGTATATCACCACAATAAGAGATGTACTCATCAGGCATCAGTTAACCTCACTAAACCAATTTTGCAATGCTGTTTTCAGTATATCATCACAATAAAAGTTGTACTCAGGAAGCATCAATTAACAGCAGTAATACAGAGTGATTATGTTTAACTTGACGATCATACAAACACAATGCACATAATTGTGGAACTTTTTCCTTATAATTTAAAACAAGGAACATCAGTTAAGAACAGAGACCAATTTAAAAATGATCACAAACCTTCAAGTGAGCAGCAGCCTTGTCCTTGTCAGTGAAGACACCAGTCGACTCCACAATGTAATCCGCTCCAGTCTGGCCCCATGGAATCTCCTCTGGGTTCCTTCACATATTCCAAGAAAGTTCAATCACGAATTCTGCTCGACCCAAGAAATGTTTAAAGCAATTTCTATGGTAAACAGACAAATATTAGTACCTAAAGCCAAAAACAGTAACAGCCTTCTCACCAAAGAGAAGGGTCTTGTCATCCTTAACCTTGAGCTCGTGGTGCTTCCACTGGCCGTGTACACTATCATACTTGAACATATATGTCTACAACACCGACATACATAACCCATCAACTAATTAGACATTCACATGACTATTGATGAACTCATTGAAAATTGAAATTGAAATTGAAATTGAAATTTTCGTTTCTGGTTTTGGGGGCAAGTACCATGTATTCAACTGAGATGAAGGGGTCGTTAACTGCGACAAGCTCAACATCATCTCTTTGGAGAGCAACCCTGGCCACTAATCGCCCAATTCTTCCAAATCCTAATTCATGCAAAACAATATTTCAAAAACGATCTTAGCAACAAAAACATGGAAATTACCTAACAAAGCTAGATAAAATTCACTTGACGAGCACAAACTCTTACCGTTAATTCCAATCTTAACCTTGGCTGTGAGAGTAAATACAAGAAAAGCAAGAGGATTAATTTATCAGAATCCATGATGTAAAAAAAAGAATTCATGTGCAAAAACAGGAAAAGAAAAAGGAAAAGCGAATCGAAATACCCATGATTTTTGAGAAATGAAAGGAGGAGCGAAGTCCGATCTGACTGAGTAATTGAAGGGCTTTATAGAAGAGTGTAGTGGATTCGGAGTTGGTGGAAGGGTTTAATATAACGGGGGAGAAGATTTATGAGACTCTCTAGTGGTAGCGCATGTTATGTACTTATGTTCTTTCTTTTTGAAATTGTCATTAAAATCAAAAATTTCCTGTAAGCAACTCAGTAATCGTTTAAGATAAAACAATATGAACTTGTTGTTTGGAGTCCCTAAAAGTTTAAATTTTGTTGGAACATTACGTACATACAAGCTTTAGTTAATAAAAACTATATTCAACAAACATATAGTACGCAATTCTATTACTATATTTTTAATTTGTTTTTGCAAGCATGCAAAATAATCAAGATAAAGAAAGTTAAATTCTAAATAAATACTACGTAGTACTAGTAATAAATATTTAGAGAAGACGTGGTTCAGTACATATTGTATCAGATACATTATACACAATAAAATTCAAATTTTATCTTAATTAATACTTTATATTTTATATTAGAGCTTGTACATAACAAATTAGACATTCTAATAATAATATTTGTACATGATGTTTTAGAAATAAAGCATCCAAAATTAACGATACTAATAGAATCCGAGATGATAGGAAAAACTAATTTTTAATTATACATAATAGAGTTATGAAAAAATCAATATTTAAAGAACATGAGGCTGGATTACAAATATTTAAGTGTTGAGATTAAACATAAGTATTAACTACAAATTCGAAATTCACCTTCCATGCTTTAGGTGGCCACTCCACCAGTCAACCACTTTGAGTTGAAAGTTGAAACGGACGCTCTAAACCACTTGATTTGCGTGACTAGTAAGCGGATAAAACCGACCACGGATTACTTGGCAAAAGTGGAGGTCACAGTCTTACACTTGTCAGCTTTTTAAACACATCTCTTTGTGACAATCCATGTTCCCCTTTCTCAACTTGTATAGTAGTACAGTCAGGCGTTTTTACAAGAACGTCCGCATATAATAATATTTCAATAAAAGTTAAACATTTTTCGAAATTAATTTTTATGTTATATTATAATATATATTTATTATAATAATACTTTATTATATTATTTAAATATATTCAGAACAAACGAACATGTTATAGAGAAATTTGACTATATTATAATGTATGTCCCATATCTTCTTTTTTATGATTAGGAATTAAGTTATATATAAAAAAGAAAAAGTCAAATATACTCTTGTACTGTCAGAAAAAATTTAAATGTACCTCTCCTTATATTTTGAGTGTAAATATACTCCTTTTATTTTATTTTTAGTTCAAATATACCATTTTTCGTTAAGTTTGTCCAAAATAGACATCCAATCCTATGTGACACTGATATTTGATGAGGTGGATGCCACATGGCTTGCCACCTCAGCACCCTTAATCCATTTTACCCATTTGTTCTTTTTTTTTTCCACCACTAAAATTTCCTTGCCCTCCACCATTATTGTCGTCATTGTCGCTACCATGAAAAATATGGTATTTCAAATTTTAGTCTTTTATACATGGATTAGGGGCACTGAGGTGGCATGCCATGTGACATCCACCTTATCAAATATCAGTATCATGTAGGATTGTATGTCCACCTTGGGCAAACTTAACAGAAGAGAGGTACATTTGTATCAATAGTATTACAACAGGGTTATATTTGGACCCAAAATATAATGAAGAGTATATTTAAGGATTGTTACACAAATAGCCGATCAAATTCAATATTTACTTTTTCTAGCCGGTATACATAGATTATACACAATTATACATTGATTTTACACACACACTATATATATATATATATATATATATAAATAGCCCACTATTTTTAGTTTAAGAAATTAGATGAGTAGTTATTTGAGTTCATTTTTTTTATATTTAAGTATTTTCTCATAGTACAAGAGTATATTTAGCCATTTGTATACACATATATATAAAAAAGAAGGCAGAAGCTTTTAAGCTAGGATGCTCTTTTGTTATTATAAGTATTGTTTTTCTTTTAGCTTGCTCAATGAATAATTCCTTTTGTCCAAATTCCAAATCATGAATTTGTGCTCGACCCAGACTATTCTTATGGTCCGAACTAGGATGTATATGCGTGGATGAAAGTTTGAAATTTGCACAAAATAATTTTCCAGAAATTTATTGAAGAAGTAGAGAAGATGAAGATAATTTTTTCTATGTTTGAAAACTCAACAAGACAGCTCCTAATATAGATAAGATGGTAGAGCTGATACAAGAAGGAGAATTAAATTGAGGTTTATGTAAATAAAAGAGTTGTTACAGAATTCAAGTAGGAGTTACAAGAATTCAAGTAGCAGTTACCACAATTTAAAGTATAACTGTTACAAAGTAATAAATCAGACGTTACAAAATTCAATTCAAAGATAATGAATTTTGGTAAGCATGTATTTGAACACTTTTTAGGTAAGCTAAAAAATTGAAAATTAATTTTAGCAAAACCAGATTTGAATTAGGCCTCATGTATATCTCGCGCTCAGGAGGCAAATCAATCCCTTTTGCCTTCAGGACCAATTTCTCATGTGCGCAAGACCACTCCCTTTTACTTGCTCTTTACAAGCCCAACAAAGAGCACTCCAATATAAAGGAAAAGAAAAAGACTTTCCACAACCAATAAGGGACACTTTGTCTTTAACAAAAGACAAAGAAGTAAAGAAGAAAAAAGGGATCACAAAAAAATCTTTGGCTTTGCATTATCAAATATTATAATACCAACAATTACTCCTTAATGCAAAGACAAAAATAGAACAATTTTGGGCAAAAGAAGTGTAACGACCCGACCGGTCGTTTTGAACTCTAACGCGTCATTCGACGGTTTGGGGCTTGGGTAGCTTCACTTCAAGCATTATGACTTGTACGTGCGGTCGGAATTGAATTTCGGGAAGTTCGTAGTTAATTTGGAAAGAAAATTCTCATTTCAGAAGCTTTAAGTTGGAAGAACTGGCTAAAGTTCATTTTTTGTGTAAACGACCTTGGAATCAGGATTTGAAAATTCTAATAGGTTCGTATGATGATTTAGGACTTGGGCGTATGTCTGTATCGGGTTTAGGGTGACCTGGGAGCATTTCGGTGCTTATTTTGGAAAGTTAGCATTTTGGAAGAATCTCACAAGTTTGGGTTGAAGTGTATTTTAATGTTGTCGATGTCCGTTTGGAACTTCGAGCCTGGGAATAGCTCTATATGGTGATTCTGGTCTTAGGAGTGCGTCCAGATGTAGATTTGGAGGTACGTGGGGTCATTTAGGAGTCATTTGGCGAAAATTGGAAAGTTGAAGGTTTTTCGGGAAGTTTGACCGGGAGTGGACTTTTTGATATCGAGGTCAGATTCATATTTCGGAAGTTGGGATATGTCCATAATATCAAATATGACTTGTGTGTAAAATTCGAGGTCAATCAGATGTGATTTGATAGGTTTCAACATTGAATGTGGAAGTTTGAAGTTCTAAAGTTCATTAAGCTCGAATTGGGGTGCGATTCATGATTTTGATGTTGTTTGATGTGATTTGAGGCTTCGAGCATGTCCGTGTTATGTTATTGGGCTGGTTTGTGTGATTGGATGGGGTCCCGGGGCCTCCGGGTGTGATTCGGAGTGGTTCCAGACCATTTTTTACTGTTTTGCAATGGCTGATGATGGTGTCTGGTGTTGTCCTTTGTGAATGCGAAGGGTCTCACGTGTTCGCGAAGAAGAAATTCGGGCTGAGAATTTTTCTCTATGCGAACGCGACACAAGGGCCGCGAACGCGGAAGAGGTTTGGAACAAGCTTACGCGAATGCGACGCAGTTGCGAACGCGAAGAAGGAAGGGGAGCTGGGAACCCTGTGTCACGACCAAAAATCACAGATCGTGATGGCACCTAACTTGACCCGCTAGGAAAGTCAATTAACAAAATATCCAAACCAAATGAACTTATAGGAAATTAAAATAGGATTTTTTTTATCTGAACTATTACAAATTTACCCAAGACTGGTAGTACGAATCATGAGCTTCTAGGATTTAGGATTTACAAAGCAAATATAACTAATCACACGATCTGTTTGAAAACTACATGAACAGATTAATAATGTCTAAAATTACCAAGGACTAGTGGCAACTTCTATCCAGAAAACACGAACATCTTCAGGGTCATCCCCCGACTTCTTCAGCAGCTCCACTCCAATAGTCTGCAGAGTGTGTAGAAGTTCAGTATCTGTACAACCGACCACATGTACTGGTAAGTATCTTGACTAACCCCGTCGAAGTAGTGACGAGGTTTTTAGTTAAAAAATGCTCTTTAATAAACACTATAATATAAACTAGCAATAGACCTATGCGACAGAATAATAGAATATAGTACACAATGCAACTATATAAAACAATGAAATAGTACCAGAAAGAATCACAATTCAACAGTTTCCAACATCTTAACCGGCCCTTTCCTTAGAACGAAAGCCCATGAACCACAAAAATTGCCTCAAAACTTTCATAGAGTGAGAGAAGTACTCAATACATCAAATCTAGCGGCACGCAACACCCTTCATGCATTTATTTTATCCTCACCATATATGCGTAAAACAATACCAATCAAATGACAGAAATACCAATAATAGAAATGACAAGGAAGGGAATATGCAAGAAGTAATAATTAACGGGAACGTACAAATGAACATCAGTAACAGACTAAGCAGGGAGCATAGAATTAATGACCACAATCAGAGAAAAGGTTATACTTTCATCTAACTAGCATGATGGAGGTGTGAAGATGGACATAACAAATAAGAGGAGGGGAGAGGGGTGCATGTTCTTGATAATGCAACAATAGAGCATGAATGGCCAACATGGGAGAAGACTCGTGCCTAAGTGCAACAAAACAGACATGACATAGATGAAATCATAACATCAAGAAGTAAGTATGATGTTTACAAGTTAAACAAATAGAAGTCATAGGCAACACAATAACGATTTAGATAGAGAATGAGGATTAGAACAATGACGACAAGTCACATAAGAACCACAAATAAGACGATAATTATTCAAGGTAAGACATGAAGATATATACAAGAAAAGATTATCATAACATGATGCATGTCTCTCGTCCTCACTTGCACGGAAACACCCTTCGTGCCATGACCTCACAATGATACAAAAGTATAAATGTATAAACGCAATGGCACGGCATCACGCTTCGTGATTTTACTCACAAATGACATGGCACAACATCACCCTTCGTGCTTTTACTCTCAATAACATGACACAACATCACCCTTCGTGATTTTACTCTCAATAATATGCACGACATCACCTTTCGTGCTTTTCCTCTCAATAATATGGCACTGCATTACCCTTCGTGCTTTACACTCTTCCTCACATGATAATGATAATAAATATGCAATGGCCCGACGTCACCCTTCGTGCTGTACACTCTTCCTCACATGATAATGATAATAAATATGCAATGGCACGACATCTCCCTTCGTGCTGTACACTCTTCCTCACATGATAACGATAATAAATATGCAATGGCACGACGTCACCCTTCGTGCTGTACACTCTTCCTCACATGATAATGAATATAAAATGGCACGACATCACCCTTCGTGCTTTACACTCTTCCTCACATGATTATGAATATAAAATGGTACGACATCACCCTTTGTGCTTTACACTCTTCCTCACATGATAATGAGTATAAAATGGCACGACATCACCCTTTGTGCTTTACACTCTTCCTCACCAAGAATATAAATATCAATAAAATGGAAAGGCAGGAAGTATATATAACATCGAGGAGAGTGATCAACGAATATTCCAAACAAGTTCTCAATTACTGATTTACAAGCCAACAATGATTCAATGAAACCCTCAAGGGCCATATAATTCAAATATTTCCAAAATCCCATAATTTATCAACAACACAAGTATGAAATCTAGCATCTAAAAAATATCGGTCATAGCAACATATTAACGATTATGCATAGAGATGGCCGAATTAGACACATCAATGTATCCTAAGAATTTCCATCACATTTATTAAGTTGTATTAGTCTAAGTCTCGACTCTTACATTTTACACTACGTTCTTAATAGCTAGAAGTCAAGTGAGGCATGAAGCAAGAAGGTTATGAAATTCTACAAGACACAATTATAACATAATCTACCCCCGAGCATGATTAACCCTGGCATATACATATACACTCTTCACCTCACATATGTATCACCCCCGCATGTAGAAAATAATGAAAATAGGAGGAAAAGTTCCCTCAACAAAGTTAGACCAAACACTTTCCTCGAACAAGTCAATTACAATACCGAGCAAGCCAAACGATGGTGCAAAAATGCCATCTCGCGCGTTCCGACCTCTGAACGGCTCAAAACTAACCAAAAAAACTCAAATACATCAAACAGTGCTAAAGGAACCAATCTCAATTGAAAAAGGTCGAATCTTTAATCAAAGACCCAAAATCGGCCAAAAAGCCCAACCCGAGCCCTCACATCGGAACCCGACAAAAGACAAAAAATCCGACAACCCATTCAAATATGAGTCCACCATACTAATTTTACTCAAATCCGACTCTGAATCGATGTTAAAAACTTAAAAATTCACTTTATGAAACTTTAGGCAAAACCCCCCAAATTTCACTTTGAAATCATCAATCAGATTCCAAAAACGAAGATGGATTCATGAAATATAACCAACACCGAGTAGAGAACACATACCACAACCCATATGATGAAAACCGCCTCCAAAATCGCCCAAATCCGAGCTTCCCAATCAAAATATAACCAATTGAACAAACCCTTATTTTATATATTTTTTTCTACAAGCTATTCTACCTCGTTTCTCATGTCAAATGATTCCGAAACTCACTTTTTATACCTCCAATGAATTCCATGTGAAATTATAGTCAATTTAGGCTCTTGAATCACTCAATTTGACCTTATATTGAAGGAGATATGTTAGTTTCAATAATTGGATATAGTGCAGATTTTTAAATAAGAAGTCAGTGGCAATTTCGTAATTAATCTGAAAAAAATCAAGCAACCCAATTCTTAGTAAAATGACTATAAAATCTTCATGCGATGTCCAAATTCAAGGATTCTTTTTGCTACGGGTCCGTAATTACGATACGGACCTAATGTTTCATTCAAAATAGAAATCGTAGCACATTTGTTCAATATGATATCATTTATGCTTGCAAAACGATGTCGAAACATGAAAAACGAGCGCAACACGACCCAAACCTATCTGAAACTTACCAGAGCCCCTCGGGACCACGTCCACACATACCAACAAGTCCCATAACATTATACGGACTTACTTGAGTCCTCAAAATACCGAGCGAACTGCAGATACTTAAAACGACCTGTCGGGTCGTCACACCCTGAGCCATTAAGCTTTCGTGAACGCGTAGCTTCTACCGCGAACGCGAATCAGTAGGGTTCGAAGGAGAATGCGGTGTAGCAGTTATGAACGCGAAAGGTAATTTGGAGGTAGTGCATTTTTGGCCTTCACGATCGCGATGGTATTTGGCGATCGCGAAGAAGGGCGGGCCTGGGAAGGTTGTTTTATGTCGTGATTTTTGCCCATTTCACTCATTTCTCTCTTGGTTTGGGCGATTGTTGAAAGGCTTCAAGGGGAGATTTTCATCATCTATGTCAAGGTAAGTGATTCCCACCTATTTCAAGTTAAGTACTTGGATTATATATAAATTTTAACATGGAAATTCATGGAATTAGTTATATATTTGAGTTCGTGATTCTATGGGTAATTTTTATTTTCAAAATTTTTCGAAATGCAGGCACGTAAGCTGGAGGGTGATTTTCATCGACTTTTCGAGCGGAGTTGGAAATTATTGTAAATTGTATTATAATGAGTATTAGAGTATATATTTATGGATTTGTACATTTATTGACTAGTTTTGGAGCGTTGGACATCGGTTTCAGTGGTTGGAAGAGTTTTGTAGCCGGTTAAGTCTATTTTCTAACCTTGTAAGAGAGAGTTAACCCCATAAGTGAATTGATTTGATATGTGCTTCTATTTTTGGGGGTTACGTACACACGAGGTGACAAGAGTCCGTACATAGCTACTAATTGTGCTTATGTCCGGGTAATTTAGGGGTAGTCTAGGGCCCAAATAATGTTATACTTGCGATGTTTGCACCCTACTTGTTAATTTAATTGCTTAAATCGTATTGGAACTTGACAAAGGAATTGTAACAGGTTAAACTTCATTTATTGACCGTTAATGAGAATTTGATAATTCTTTGAATATTTGACCCTTAATAAATCTTGAATTGATTGTTTTAATGTATTTTATTTTTTGTGGAACGGGAGAACGACTCAGTAGCAGATATATGCGTCTATGGTTCGTGCCATCTGACCTTTGACAGTGCACAGTTTAAATATTTTATATTGGATCGGGCCGTACGACCTCGGCATGAGTTGCACATGATAAATATTTGGAACTAATCATAATTGATATTGCTTCATTGGCTTGAAATATAAATTTTTAAATGACGAAAATAAATTTAGAAATTCCTATTAGTAGAAGAATTGCTTATTTATTTTCTTGTTCTTGAGTTTTCAGTTGTTTCTATATAACCCATGCTTAATTATAATATCGATATTTTATGGTTAGCCCATAGTAAGTGTCTGAATCGACTCCTCCTCACTACTTCTTCGAGGTTAGACTGGATACTTACTGGGTACGCGTTGATTTACATACTCATACTATACTTGCTGCACATTTTTGTGCAGGTACATATATGTCTAGTGGCCTTGTGGGTGCAGAGGCGCGGTTATTGCGGAGACTTAGGTGAACTGCATCCCACGTTATGATTCCGCATCACACAGAGTCTCCAATCGAGTTATTTAAACTCTCCTATCTGATTGTATCCCAAACAGATATAGTATTTTACTGTATTTCTTAATTGATGCTCATGCACTCGTGACACCGGGTTTCAGGGGTGCTTATGGGTTATTCAGTATTATAGTTGTGAAAATATTATCACTTACTCTGTAAATTTTATCTCTTACAATTAATTGAAGGAAATTATGATTTCAAAAATATTAAAATGAGTAATGAAGTTAATCATTTAATTGTTGGCTTGCCTGACAACAGTGTTAGGCGTCATCACGATCTTTAATGGATTTTGGGTCGTGACAAGAAGGAACATGTACTTAAATGCCAATATCTTTCGATTTGAATTGACACGTAGT
The DNA here is from genome assembly GCA_005239505.1 of Nicotiana paniculata. NCBI lineage: Eukaryota > Viridiplantae > Streptophyta > Magnoliopsida > Solanales > Solanaceae > Nicotiana > Nicotiana paniculata. The sequence continues at coordinate 20,523 of ML334633.1, forward strand.
GAAATGAGGCAACAACTAACATTCACAAAGTGAAGTACTCTTGAACTGAATGAACATTAGTTGAGACCTCCACAACACATACTATATCCTTTATTTTATGTAAACTCCGCGATACTGACAAAGTGTTTTTATGGTCATGCACATACCTTAGGTCTCACGAGTGCTCTAGAAAGACATCCTAAGTCTTTCATAAAAGGCGACCGCACATTTACACTCACGTAAGTGATTCCACCAAGTCTATTTACACATAAACCTTAAGGGTATGGAATCATTAAGAGAAAAATAAGCTCAACCTTATAAAGCACCACTACCACACGCCATAGGGATAGGAAATACAATGCATATATATGGCGTCGTTTGAGTACAGACGGGTATCCACCGTACTTCCTCAATCCATGGGCTATAGCCCCATCCCCCTCGACGTTACAAGGATAACTCTCCTTGCCAAACCCTTGGTTAAAGGATCCGCCAAATTTCTTTCGGATCTTATATATTCCAAGAAAATAACACCATGTTTCAACAATTATTTTATCACACCATGTCTAATGTGGATATGTCTTATTTTTCCATTGTACACATTATTTTTGGAAATTCCAATTGCCGCATGTGAGTCATAATGTAGAGAAACTGGTGAAGCTTGTCTTCCTCACAAAGACACATCTGCCAATAAGTTTCTCAATCACTTGTCTTCTTGCCCTGTCAACTCAAGAGCAATGAATTCAGACTCAATAGTAGATCGTGCTATACAAGTCTGTTTTAAAGACTTCCATGAAATAGCACCTGCGCCCAAAGTAAACACATCGCCACTAGTGGAGCTAACTTCATCATTATAAGTAACCCAATTTGCATCGCAAAGGAAATTTATTAAAGAAAATACCAATCCATAGTACCTCTTAAATATCTTAACAAATGATGAAGAGCATTCCAGTGTTCACTACTAGGGTTGTGAATATATCTACTCAATCTACTAATAACATAAGCAATATCAGGTCGTATATAATTCATGAGAAATATTATACTACCAATTATATTAGCATATTCGGTTTGGGAAATATTGGATTTATTATGCTTTCTCAAGTGTATGCTAGGATCATAAGGAGTTTTTACAGGTGCCACATCAAAACAATCAAACCCTTTCAGCATTTTCTCAATATAATGAGACTGAGATAACGAAAAATATTAGAAGTTTTTTTGATTTTAATCCCTAAAATCACATCTGCTTCTCCAAGATCTTTCATTTCAAATTTAGAAGACAAAAATTTCTTAGTCTCATTAACAACATTCACATTAGGGCCATATATTAACACGTCATCCACATATAGACATATAATCACACAATCTAATATCATCTTGGAATAAACACAAGTATCAGATGCATTAACAACAAAATCATTGCCCACTAATACGCTATTAAACTTTTTATAGTATTGGTTAGGTGCCTGCTTTAGACCATACAAAGACTTTCTCAATTTGCATACTTTATTCTCCTGTCCTTGGATCACAAATCCCTCAGGTTGAAACATATAGATCTATTCCTCTAGATCACCATTTAGGAAAGCCGTTTTAACATTCATTTGATGTATCACTAAATTATGAATAGCCGTTAAAGAAACAAGAGTTCTAACATTCACTATCTTCGTCACGTGAGGATAAGTGTCAAAGTAATCAATGTCTTTCTTTTGGTTAAAACCCCTAATAACAAGTCTAGCCTTATATTTCTCAATTGTACCATCAGGTCTCAATTTATTCTTAAATATTCGCTTGCTACTTATGGGTTTACAACCTTTAGGCAAATTAGACAAGTCCCAAGTGTGATTAGAAACTATAGAGTCTAATTCACTTTTAATGGTCTCTTTTCAAAAACTAGCATCTATTGACCTCATTGCTTCATATATGTCTTAGGGTCTTCTTCTATTAAATATATTGACACTAATTCATCACTCAAAATATCAAGATCAATATTTTCAGTCAAGAAAGTAGTGATAAAGTCAGGACCAAAGCTAGCTTCAATTATACGTCTCTTACTCCTTCTAAGTTCATTTTCACGCTCATTAGCAGTAACACTAGAAGAAGGCAAAATATGATAGTTAACAAATACAAATGTAGAAGCATTATTAGGCACATCACTAGGCAAATTATTCTTCAATGGAAAAACATGCTAAAAAAATTCTACATATCAAGGTTCACTAATAGAACTATCATTCAAATACATAAATCTATTGCAACACTATTTTGAGCATAACCAATAAAAATAGTATCAAAAGTCTTGGGTCCAATAGTTACTTGTTTAAAATCGGGTAGACCAACCTTAGCCAAACACTCCCACACTTTCAAAATTTTCATGTTAGGGGCAAACCCTTTCCGTAAATCATATAGGGTTTTATCTAACTTCTTATGAGGGACTTTATTAATAACTTAGCATGCAGATAAAACAACTTCCCTCACATATTATCAGATAAACCCGAATTCAAAAGTATAGAATTCATCATTTCCTTAAGGGTTCTATTTTTCCGTTCGGCTACACCATTTTGTTGGGGAGTATAGGGAGCACTAACCTTATGTATAATACCATTTTTCTTACAAAAGGCTTCAAGAGTATTAGCAGTTTAGCACTATATTCACCACCGCTGTTAGAACTTAAGTATCTTGATTTTTCTGTCTAATTGATTTTTTACTTCTACCTTGTATTTCAAAAACATGCTTTCAACCTCATCTTTTGACTTAAGAAGATATATCTTAGTGTATCTAGAAAAGTCATCTACAAAGGTGATGTAGTATTTCTTTCCACTCTTACTAGCAATGCTCTTGAAATCTGCTAAGTCTGAATGCACTAGTTCAAGCAATTCTTTCTTTCTACTAGTTACATTTTTAAAAGGCTTTTTGGTATGTTTTGCTTCTACATAAATAGAACACTTCAAAAAATTATCAACATTAACTGCAGGAATTAATTCCATTTTTCTAAGTTTTTTAATAGAAGCAATATCAACTTGACTTAGTCTACCATGCCACAAATCAATAGACTCAGCAATATAAGCAGAATTGAAAGTAAATCTTTTGAGCAATGTTCACTACAAATAAACCCCCACTAAGGTAAACCTTCCCAACAAAGTCTCCCCCACGAGAAATAATAACTTTATCAGATTCAAAAATAAGTTTAAGACCTTCTTTATAAATAAGTGCACCAGAAACTAAGTTTCTACGAAGGGAGGGTACATACATAACATTGTTCAAGGCTAAGGTTTTTCTAGAAGTTAAAGTAAGGAGAAATTTTCCTTTACCCATAACTCCAACTGTAGTCGAGTTACCCATGTAGACACACTCGCCATCAGCAGATTCCTCAAAGTGGCGCAAAGGTGCTTTGAAACGCCTGTGTCCAGTATCCAATCAGTCTTGTTAGCCACTATGATAGCCTCAACGAACACAGCAACAATGACATCACCACCCTTAGTAAGGTTAGCTTGGACTTGATCTTTTTCACCCTGCTTTGAGCTTTGTCCTTGTCTCTGGTTGCACTGAAAAGCCTTGTGACCAATTTTTCCGCAGACATAGCAAGGTCCTTTCGAAGTCAACTTAAGGAGAATTTTTCCTTTACCCATAACTCCAGCAGTAGTCGAGTTACCCATGTAGACACACTCGCCATGAGCAGATTCCTCAAAGGTGTGAAACAACTCCTTGTTGGTGCAAAGGTGCCTTGAAGCGCCTGTGTCCAGTATCCAATCAGTCTTGTTAGCTACTATGTTCGCCTCAACGACCACAACAACAATGACATCACCACCCTTAGTAATTCTGCTTCTTCACATGTTCTTTCTTCTGGACGTTCTTTTGTTTTCTTTTAAACCTGTCTTTCACAAAAGTAATAGAAGATTCCACAAGGTTAGCCTGAAGAATCTCACACGTCTCCATGCCTTCGTTCAAAACATCAGCAGTCAAGTTCTCATACTTGCGAACCTTCTCCATGATCGGCTTATCTTCAACCATTTGAAACTTGATCCAGTTTCCAACCACACACTTCTTTTTTTCCGCGTCATCTGCACCATATTTCTTCTCCAAACTATCCCATATGACTTTAGCAGATTTATAATTTATAAACAAATCAATGAGAGGGTTAGTCATATGGTTAACCAGATGCCCTCGGACAGTTTTATTATCCTTTTCAAATTTCTTCTTCTTATCATCATCATCATCATCAACCACAGTGATAGCAACATTATAACTATCAGCAACAACATCAACATGAGGTTTGTTGAACAAAAATTAATCAACTTCTAATTTTTCAAAGAAAATTAGAAGTTTCTAGGACCAGCGCTTATAATTGTTTCCATCTAAAGGCTCAAGCTTTGATAGATGAGGAAGTGCTTTGTTCAGAGTGGTAACCACGAGTCAATGTTATTTGTAACGAAATCACTTTCAAATTATAGTAAAAGTGAGTAGATAATATTGACCAATAACAAGAAGGAAAAATACTGTGTCGTGGCAAGCCACTGCCTTGAAAGTGATTTCGGACCGACTGGGTGCAGAGCGTTAAGACCGACCGCTTCCCAAGGTTCTACAACACCTCCAAACACGTGCACTCGTACTGGAAGTTTGGAATTTGCACAAAATAATTGCCTAGAAATCTATTAAAGAAGTAGAGAAGATGAAGATGATTTTTTCTATGTTTGAAAACTCCACAAGACAACTCCTAATATAGATAAGATGCTAGAGCTGTTACAAGAAGGAGAATTAAATTGGGGTTTATGGAAATAAAAGAGTTGTTATAGAATTCAAGTAGCAGTTACCACAATTTAAAGTATAGCTGTTACAAAGTAATAAATCAGACGTTACAAAATGCAATTCAAAGATAATGAATTTTGGTAATCATGTATTTGGACACTTTTCAGGTAAGCTCAAGAATTGAAAATAATTTTAGCAAACCAGATTTGAATTAGGCCTCATGTATAACTCGCGTGCAGGGGGGCTTAAGGAATCATAATTGGGGATTTGGCATGGCATGACAACTAGGTCCAACAATTGGCATAAACAAGACAACGTTTTAGGATTTTACATATGGTAGCCTAAAGTTATTCTCTCTCTTCTAATGGTTCAACCATCATCCTAAAAATAAGTCCCATCAAAATTATTTTCCTTAAAAATAGCAAAAAATATTTAAAATACTCTCTCTCTTCTCTCATAGCAACCATCATCCTAAAAATTAGGTTCCATTTCCTTCAGTAGTATCCGAAAAAACTCTCAAACATTTTTATTATTTTTCTAGCTTTTTATCTGTATATCCAAATATATATAACACATTAATAATTATATTATTTGTATATCATAGTGTATAATGTAATAATAATGTATTTATCAAAAAATCATATCAAAATTTTATTTTCCTTTTTTGTATAACACATTTCAGATTGAAAACTCAAGTTTAAGACGACTCCACATGTGTATCCCTTATTGTATCCCGTGTCTATCTCTATGTATATCAGTGATATCTCATGTATATTATGCGTATCTATGTATATCCATTAAAATTTGTGTTATATATACGATATAAAATGTGATATACACGGGCATCCACAAAAAAATTATGGTGTATACACGATATACAAAGTGATATACACAGACGTCCTTAAAACCTGTGTGTGATATACACTGATGTACACGATATACAACGTGATATACACATGCCGTAGCTGAATTTTTAGGTCTGATTTTTTACCTGAAACCAGTCTAAATCACTTATAATCTTGCTCAAATTTTGTATATAGTCTCATTTAGGTATTTCCAACCTATTTCAATCACACCCACTTGTTCAATCCAACAAAAAAAAAAAAAGAGAGAAGAAAAACAAAGTTGAAATGCATTTTCTCTTAGTTTTTGCTTCTGATTTTCTCTGATGTGAGATCAACCTTTCCTTTTCATCCCACTAATTTTTTTGCATAATTTGCAAGAATTGCTAAACCATGAAAGCGAAAGAGAAGAGATAGAAGAATAAATACAAGGACAGAAAGGGGGAGGAAAGCAGTGAACAGAAAGAGAAGTGATCGGTGGAGGGGGGGGGGGGGCAGTTGNTTCTTGAGAGAGAATATATAAGAGATTAGGTTTTTAGGATTTGATTATATAATATCAATTGTTTGGGGCTATATTTGCCAAACCTTATATAAGGCTAAAAAATTGTCAATTCCTGTTATGTGCGGTCATAGGATGCCTTCATCATAATAATTTCGGTTGAATTCCATCTAAAAATGGTCCAGATTCTCAATGTATGGGGCCAAATGATAATTTGCATATACATCCTATTTGCGCAACATCATTTAAGGCACGACCACCTTTTTAAATATTTTTGCTTCTATAGCCAGTTAATTGTTTTCAGAATTAAAATATCATTATTACAAGCTTGAAGAAATAAGTCTTGAATTTCAAATATGAATAATAAGTTTAAATAGGTGTTGTCGAAAACTCTTATTTTCTAGTTTAAATCAAGTAGGTATTGTCGAAAATGCTTATTTTCTTCTTACAACATTTCTTATATACAAGATTTCACAGGGTAGATTTAAACGTCATCTAAAAATCATCATTGATGCAAGCTTAAGAAGTTGCTCTTAGATTTCAAACTATGAAAAGTGAGTTCGTTGACAAATTAAGCTTGAAAACGTTGGAAGAGATGCATATTTGCTATATAAACTACTCTTAGTTTGACATATTACCAAATGTCTTTGATATTTCGTACTAGAGTAAGAAGGATATGAGATGCCTGAACTTCATATAAAAATGTATGAACTTTGGTTATCTATGCTTGAACTTTAGGAAAAAATATTCGAAGTTTACTTGCTATTATCTGAAGTTAGGCTTTGGCAAGCCAAATTTCATACACGTATGCCTAAATTTCAGATTCACGCCTAAAATTGATTTAAACTTCTGAAAGTTAGAAACTTTGACTATGGCTTAAATAGGGGTCTTGAAATCAGCAATATGTGCACTTCGCCTTGGCTGTATGAGTCAAAATCTATCTTTAGAATATTTAAGCCAAGATAGCACTAGGGGAAAAGTTCCTAAGTCGTCGCTTGTCAAAGTGGCCTAAGAGTCAACAAGGGCCAAAGTCAAAGAGTCAACAAGGGTCGGTCCGAGGTCGATTATCCTTGACAGAGCTATAACAACTAGTTTCAAGATAGGATATTAAAGTGAATATTCTCTGCACCTGTACTGTTAATGACTTCTTAGGAGCATGATAGGGTATATGTGAGATTCATTTGTAAAAAATACACTTTGGCTTGAGCAAGAGAATTAGATCTTCATTTTCTTTGCTAAGATACACACATCACCTTTTCACTAAGATTCTTATTCATACTTTTTTACCAGATCCGAGAATAACTCAGATATTCAAGAAATTGTCTATCATTCATTATTGTGAGAGAGAACATCCTCTTATTCCACTCTTTCTTGGGTTTCTCAATCATTATATTTACTTAAATGCCATTTATTTCTATTCATTGATGTTGAATTGTTACATTCTGCATTTTCGTATGTTAAAGTTTCGTCGTAAGTTAATCGACGTAAAGTTCGGGAATGAGATTACTTTGAGATTATAAGCATTATGTTATTTCAAACAAGTGATCAGTAAATTCGTGAAGGTGAGAGGTAAGCAAATCGAAGAAAATGAATTTCGTCAAAGTTTGATATTTTGGGATAAAATACGGCCCGAGCTAAAATACCCGGTATTTATGGACTAGTACCATACAAGGTACCGCATGACCATGATAGTAAGGTGTGTTAAAAGTGAGTAGTATTATAAATAATTTGAGATATTTATTAATTATATGGATGATCGGGTAATTAATAATTTTAGTGGGAGATTATCACTTAATTAAGGTGATTGGTGGTTGATTATGGGATAAAGATAACCATCAACGTGACAGCCCTTGTATTAAGAGATGGTGACTCTTAAAGTCACATGAAATATTGCATTTTAAGAGGTATTTGAGTGGCTAAAATAGGCCTTATCAAGTGGGGCCCACACCACTATAAAAAGGGACTTTCCTAAGATTCATTCATTCATTTTCTAGGAATGAATTCATATGGATCTGCTATTGCAACTTCAAAATTTCACACGATGCATTATACCGTGTAATAGCAAAGAGATTTGCAATTCTAAGAGAACACGGTACAATCTTTCTCAAGAACATCAAATGAATTTTTTTACTACTCCGATCCGCCGTTACATATTGTCGCAATTGACGTGTGTTGGAAATTGTCAAGAGAGTCAGCTCAGGTATGTTAAGGCTAAGCCCTTCCTTTATTTTGGCATGATCCAGTAACTACATGTGTTTGATAACGAGACATAAAGAGAAGTTCATACTCCCGAATTTATATACATTATCCTAGTCTCATAAGTTACAATATTCTCCCTTATCGAGACTTTATATTCAATTGAATATTGTCTTTTTCCAGTCAAGAGAGAAGAGAGTCTATATATATATATATAGTATTACAGTATTTTCATTACCATCGAGCTATAATCGATGGGCATGCCCCTATTGGGCAACCTCTGATAAGATGGTAAGTTATATACCGAGCCTGCTGTGGCCGAGCGCCTATGAGCGAGCCTAGTTGGCCGAGATACAAAGCCTAATATGGACGAGCGCCCATGAGCGAGCATACTAGGGCATATCAGTTATATATACCGAGCCCTTTAAGGCCGTACAACTATTTTACTTACTATATTGAGAGAGTTGAGTCAGTATCGGCAGGTAGGCAAATCTTCAGATTATATTTGGCTCCCAGTTACTTTCATCTTTTTTATTATCAATTCAGTTTTAGCTTTCAGTATATTGCCTTATATACTCGGTACATTATTTCGTACTGATGTCCCTTTTCTGGGGGCGCTGCATTTCATGCGTACAGGTTCAGACAGACAGATGGGTAGACCTCCTCATTAGGTGTTGCCCGAGTTCAGCTTGATCGGTTCCATGACCTTCGGAGTTGCCGGGTCTAGAGCTTTACGTACAAATTTGTATATATGTATATATGTTATGAGTAGGTCGGGTCCCTATTCCGATCACAGTATATCCATCAGTAGAGGCTTGTAGACATATCTTGTCAGTTAATGCAGTATGTTGGGCTTATAGGCCTTTTATGTACATTTTGTTGGTTTGCTAGCTGTAGTAGTTATGATGACCTTGTCAGCCCAGCTTTGTATTGATATTTAGTTATCATCCAAAACTGTCTTGCAATGTGGCCCATGGCCAAAGTATGACATTACATGTTCAGAATTCTTAGTCGCAAGTTGGTACGCAAGGATAAATGAGGCACCGGGTACCGGTCTCTCCCCCCAAGTTTGGGGCGTGATATGAATGCCACATTATTTATGGACTAATACCATACAAGGTACCACATGACCATGATATTAAGGTGTGTTAAAAGTGAGTACTATTATAAGTAATTTGAGATATTTCTTAATTATATGGATGAATCGGATAATTAATAATTTTAGTGGGAGATTATCACTTAATTAAGGTGATGGGTGGTTAATTAATGGATAAAGATAACCATCAACGTGGCAACCCTTGTATTAAGAGATGGTGACTCTTAAAGTCACATAAAATATGGCATTTTAAGAGGTATTTGAGTGGCTAAAGTGGGCCTTACCAAGTGGGGCCCACACCAATATAAAAAGGGACTTTCCTAAGATTCATTCATTCATTTTCTAGGAATGAATTAACACGGATCTGCTATTGCAACTTCAAAATTTGACATGATGTATTATACTGTGTAATAGCAACGAGATTTGCAATTCTAAGAGAGTACGGTACAATCTTTCTCAAGAATATCAAATGAATTTTTTTCCTACTCCGATCCGCCGTCACATGTTGTCACAATTGACGTGTGTTGGAAGGATTGTCAAGAGAGTCGGCTCAGGTATGTTAAGGCTAAGCCCTTCTTTCATTTTGGAATGATCCAGTAACTACATGTGTTTTATAACAAGGCATAAAGAGAAGTTCATACTCCCGAATTTATATATATTATCCTAGTCTCATAAGTTACAATATTCTCCCTAATCGAGACTTTATATTCAATTGAGTATTGTCTTCTTCCAGTCAAGAGCGCAGAGAGTCTATATATACATAATATTACAGTATTTTCATTACCATCGAGCTATAATCGATGGGCATGCCCCTATCGGGCAACCTCTGATCAGATGGTAAGTTATATACCTAGCCTGCTGTGGCTGAGCGCCTATGAGAGAGCTCATTTGATCGAGAGATAGAGCCTAGTATGGCCGAGCGCCTATGAGCGAGCCTACTATGGCAGGGACAGTTATATATATACCGAGCCCTATAAGGCTAGACATCTATTTTACTTACTATATTGAGAGAGTTGAGTCAGTATCAACAGGTAGGCATATCTTCAGATTATCTTTGGCTCCCAGTTACTTTCAGTTATTATATTATCAGTTCAGTTTCAGCTTTTAGTATATTGCCTTACATACTCAGTACATTATTTCGTACCGACGTCCCTTTTCTGGGGGCGCTACATTTCATGCGTGCAGGTTAAGACAGACAGATGGGTAGACCTCCTCATTAGGTTTTGCCCCAGTTCAGCTTGATCGGTAAACTCTAAGACCTTCGGAGTTGCTGGGTCTAGAGATTTACGTACATCTTTGTATATATGTTATAAGTAGGTCGGGCCCTGTTCTGATCACAGTTATCCATTAGTAGAGGTTTGTAGACATATCCTGTCAGTTAATGCAGTATGTTGGGCTTATAGGCCTTTTATGTACATTTTGTTGGTTTGCCAACTGTAGTAGTTATGACGGCCTTGTCGGACCATCTTTGTATTGTGTGAAGACCCAAAAGGTCATCCTGTATTTTTCTAGCTAATTCTATGTTCCGAGGTCGTGAAAACCTCCATCTATCTCACTTTGATTTGCTTGTGCAACCCGGACGTGTAGTCGGGAAGCATTTATGTGAAAAACTGATAATTTTGTATTAGAAATTTGAATAAAGTTGACTTTGGTCAATATTTTTGGTAAACAGGCCCGGACCCATGATTTGACGGTCCCGGACAATCCATAGGAAAATATGAGACTTGGGCGTATGCCCGGAATCGAATTCCGAGGTCCCAAGCCCGAGAAATGAATTTTTAAAGAAAATTATTTTCTGAAAAATATAAAAGTTTTTGAAAATGAAATGTTATGTGAAACCTGTGGTATCGGGCCGTATCTTGGTTTCGGAGCCTGGTACAGGATTGATATGATTTATATGTGTTATCTGTGAAGTTTGGTAATAAACGGACTTGGTTTGATGTGATTCGGGTCAAAAATGCAAAATTTCATGTTTAAAGAAGTTGAGGAATTTCATTGATTTTTGGTTTGATTCATCGTTTTAGTGTTGTTTTATGTGGTTTGAAACCTCGAGCGAGTCCGTATTAGGTTATAAGACTTGTTNCTGCTTTCTGGTTTTCCTCTATGCGACTGCAAAGCAACAATCGCGATCGCATAGGTGTGGCTTGGACCTTCCCATTTCTTTCCTTCTTTGCGTTCGCAGTGAAAGCCTCGCAATCGCATACCCATAACATTTTATACTCCGCGTTCGCATATGTATAACCACTCTCCCATAGGTTCTTTCTTTTAGGCATCACACAGTCCTTCAATGCGATCGCATTCGATGTACCGCGATCGCGTAGTGTAAGCAGGCAGTGGCATAATCCCTTCTATGCAATCGCATTATCCTACTCGTGATCGCATATCACGTTTTGGGTCAGTAATATTTTATCTCTATGCGATCGCATGTAATTTCCCGCGGTCGCGATTCATTAATTACATGGGCAGATTATAAAACTCCAAAATCGAGAGTTTCATAATTTTTATCATACTTTGACCTTTAGAGCTCGGATCTTGGCGATTTTTGATGGTTTTTTCACACAAATCTAATGGGTAAGTTTTCTTCCACTATAATTAATTATATTTCATGAATTAGTTCTTGTTTTTATCATTTAATTTGTGTTTTGGGTTGAGGGAATTGTGGGTTTTGAAAGAAAACTTCAAAAATGTAAAATCATATTTTGAAAGACCAAATGATATCGGAATTGGATATGGGTGAACTCATATCGGAATGGGTAACCGAAATTTGTAAAATTTGTTGGGTTTCGAGGTGCGGGCCCGGGGGTTGACTTTTGGGTCGATTTTTATTATTTTGTAAAGATTGAAACTTTATTATTCGGAATAGTTCCTTATGCGTTTTATGTGTATTTTTAAGTTGTTTTAGTTGATTGTGAGTTGTCCGGAGGTCTTTCTGCCTGAGAAGTCTATTTTTGAGTACCGGGTTGTCGTCTTTGAGGTAAGTGTTGGTCCCAAATACACACGCAAGTATACGTGGTCGACAAGTAATATAGGATTGTAAGTCCAGATATCGTACCCAC